>JAXIVJ010010916.1:2500-45523 GCA_036785665.1 Chirona hameri | reverse complement strand
GCTAAAAGCCCGAGCTCTTTGTCGGTGCCGCGAGACCAGCTGCCTGGCCCCCTCTCACTGGTGTCGGACTATCACCCCTGACCCGCTGACCGACATTTCTCGAAGCTGGTCACCCTCCAATTTCGATATCACATACAATGACAAAACAGTGTCAAAACTTTATGTTACGCCCGTCGTCAGTTCCGGTATCAGGCCTGTGTCAGTCCCAGTGTCAGACCCAGCGTCTGGTCTGGTATCAGTCCCGGTGTCATGCTGGTGTCAGTTCCGACGTCAGACCATGTGTCAGATATTGTGTCAGACCCTGTATCAGTCCAGGGCCCAATCTTACCAAGAGCCGTGAATGCGCAAGTCCGGCATGCCGTAGATGCGTACTTGGGGCGTGTCGTACTTGGACTGCCCATTCACAGCATTTGGTAACACTGGACGCTTGGCCAGAGCCCAGTGTTACCAAATGCCGTACTTGGACTGTCCATTCACGGGATTTGGTAACACTGGGCTCTTGCCAAGAGCCAAATGTTACCAAATGCCTTGAATGGACAGTCCAAGTACGGCATTTGGTAACACTAGGCTCAGGTCAGGTCACCAGGGCCCAATCTTACGGAATGCCGTGAATGCGTAAGTACGATATGCCGTGAATGGAGTGCTCAGAATGCCGCACTTAGGGGACCACGGCGTTTTGTTTCTTGAAGTTCATTTCATTGTCGAAATAGCTCAGTCGGGAGAACGCTGGACTGAAGATAGGAATGTCAGGTCACCAGGGCCCAATCTTACCAAATGCCGTGAATGCGTAAGTACGGCACCCGGTTCGATCCCGGGTTCCAAAAGTTTTGCAGGCCGGCGCTCTAATTTGCCGTACTACGGCATTGGTAAGATTGGGTGTGATCACGACACTTGGTAGGATTGGGCCCTGGTATCAGACCCGGTGTCATGCCAGATGTCAGGTCAGGTGTCATGCTCGAATCCAACACGTCCGTACGGACCGCCATCGAACACTCGGGCCGGTTAATGGGGTCGGGAAGGCGCCGGAGCGGCCGGCGGCAGGTGGGCGCTCCCATCAGCGGTCAGCGGATCCTGGCCGGCACCCGCGGCCGGCTGACCGGACGGCAGCCCCACCCCACCCCTCCCCTCTACGGCCGACCCCGCCCGCTCCGAGGCCACGGCCGGCGGCTGGTGGAGGCTATACTGAGCAGCTGCTATGGATCGATTCCCAGCCGGTGGCCGGGAATCGATCCTTCACAGCCAGCCAGCGAGCCAGTGTGTGCCGAGCTGCCAGACGTACCGCGGCGGCGGAAGTTCGCCGAGGTTGATTGTGCCCATATGCGCCAAGTTGTTGGCTATTGTCCGCTCAGAGAATGGCTCCAGGGTGGCTGGTGAGAGAGGGTTCGTGGTATTCTCGAGAGATGAGACCGCTATTTTGGTGGCTTGATGTGCCCGCTTGATGGGAGAAGGAAAGTGGAGTGACATTTCAGTGACAGCTTCAGCGTTAACCCGGCATTGACTGAGGTCTCAGCAGAACGCTATTGACTGGGGGGGGGGGGGGGGGGGGGGGGGGGGGGGGGGAGGGGAGGGAGGGCGGGCGCTTTAAACACCTCCCCTGGTTATCTTTCGATCCAAATATTGCAGCGAGACGCGCAAGGCGGCATTCGAAAGCTCTTAATGAGATGAATCTAAAGCAAGCTAAAAAATGTCAAAGTGAAGTCACATGTCAGGTCACAGTCAGGTCAAAGGTCAAAATCGACGTGTTTGAGTGTATGGACCATACTTTCCATCCAAAGCCTTCGATTGCGACCATGATCACCCAAAGTGCTGCCGAAGGTATGATACACATCCCGCATAAGTTAATGTGAGATTGTTGGCAAAGTTCAAGGTCAAGGTCAGGTCACAAAAGGTCACTATGCGCAAAATATCTACGAAAGTCATGCAACACATGATGTATGGGCTATTTTCCACGTAGAATTCGATAGTGATAGTCATTTTACCACCTGACTTCATTAACGTGAAGTTAGTGTCAAGTTCAGGTCTAAGTCAGGTCACTGAAGGTCAAAATTTGAGATATATAAATATATGTAAAAAAGGTATGTTTCTAGACCAGTTTTGTCTCAGAAATACAGTGCGTGCATTTATTTGTCTGCATCTGGTCAATAAAAGCCCAACAACGTAATGTCAAAATATGATGTCATGATTTACCCATACCTTAGATGCCATAAGTCAGTCAAAAATGGTTATATCATTTTGAAATTTGGGATGGTAGTCGCCCATATGTGGTGCTCTGACATATATTCCGTTTTTTATATATTTGAGAAAAAGAAGAAGATTTTGTGCGCATTTTCACCATTTGTTTTTATTTTCAGGGGTCCAAAACTCAAATTTGCAAAACTCAGAGATATCCATGTTGTAGCCCTTGCCATTTGCTATCTTTTCACGGGTTTGGATTGCATTTTGCTCAAAATATGGCATTTGTACGGTCTGTTAAAGTTTAGCTGATTTTTGTGTCAAACTCGTGTGTAGTGACGTCACTAAATTCACTATATACCGTACAAATTCCGACGAAATTGCTTCATTTTTCTACAGAAGACGTAACATCGATGTAGAAGAAGGTGTCCGAAGTTTCACTTTGAAAGCGCTATTGGTTGTTGAACTATTACGAAAGTTCATCAGGGGGGGGGGGGGGCGTTAACCTAGGGTGTCCCCCAAAAAACACTTTTTCGACGGTGCAAGCTTGCCAATTGACACGGTGTTCTTCTTTAGGCCAATAACAAGTACGCCAAATTTCATTTCGATCCTTTGAGTGTTGGTCCCCCCTAGAGTTGCAAATTTCAGGACCACGGAGCCGGCGCTGGGCCCAAATTCAGGCCCGGCGTGCCTGAAGCTGTGTCTGAACTCAGGCTTGCCGGTCTCATGCCGGGCTCAGCACAAGTTATCAATTTAAAAAAACTAAATAAATGTAAATAAGTATTGGCAGACAGAATCGCGACGCCTCAGAATTGCGTGAAGACAATTGTTCATGTTCGTATTCGAAAATAAGCTGTAATATCAAATCCTAACCCTTGGGGCCAGTTCAAGTTTACATATTTTTTTAAGAACAAAATAAGTCCATCAGCCGACATCCTCAATATGTTAGGACATTTTCATTTTGGTGATTTTAAGTCATTTATGGTGATAAAGTTAGTCATTCGGTGACGGGATTAATTGTGTGCGCCGTTTTGAGCTCAACGATTCGCAATTGTTAAATACTTCAGTCGCCATTAGGCGCAGCAGTGAAGTTGTACCATGACAGTTGTACGGCCTTGGCCTTGGCAGTGAAGTAGCTTTGTTTCTCTGTGCCCAAGGTCTGTATAATCTGTGCCAGGGCCGTATAAGAATGGCTCCGTGCGTATGGCTGGCTTGGATGTTAGTTATAGATATCTTGGCTTGGATAGTGAGGAAACCGAGGATACTCTGTAATTTAAGACAGGTTGATTATTTGATTTTTGTCATTCAAGATATGATTGTCACTCCCAATGTTTTTAGTACGTTTGTCATACTAAATGTCCAGGAAAACTTGACTTTTCCCCATTATTCTGTGAAGTATATTTATTATTTACTAGTCCATGTCAACATTGATCAAATAGGTAGTAGGTTACATACCTCAACCTTGTTTGCAGAAGCTATTACAATTACAACCCAAACATTGCATTGTGTGATGTTGAGTGATGAGTGCATACTTATTACATACTTATTTTTTATACTTATTTTAAGCTGCTCGTTTGGACTTGCGTGATCCTATCATGCTTTTTATTTTTGCAAACCACCAAAGATGAAAGAAGTCTACTCACCTTGACCTGGCTCACTCTCCTGTTAGTCTGTTGTTTATTATTTATCTCAAGTTCCGACTTTTGTGGGATTTATTTACTCAATGGTCCATATATATATCCATTATCCATTGGTGTTTCAATGTGGTGTGTGTTAAAATGGTGCAAAATGCACATTGCAAACTATAAATATTCCTGTTAAAAGATTTTAAGTGTAGAATGAAGTATACATGCAGATTGCTAGCTGCCGAGTGCCGGACCTGGCGGGTGCTGCCACATGTGGCCGGGCTTGATGCCGGTCCCAACTCATGCATGAGTGGTGGCGGTGCGGGGCCGGTTCCTGTTTTTTTTGTTTTTTTGTTGCATCTCTAGTCCACCCGGCCTCCGTAAGTTGTTGACCCCTACCTAAAAGGTAAACAATCAAAGTCGTCGTACAGACCTCTGCACGTGCTCATTTGAAAGCTCTTGTCGAGTAGAGTAAACTTTAATTCAGTCGAAATGCTCTAAATTCAAGTTTGTGTTCTATGAGACATAAACAGAGCCCAAAAGCAAGCCTTCAATAGAGCTCTATTGAAGACTTGCTTTTGTGCTCTGTTTATGTCTCATAGAACGCAAACTTGAATTTAGAGCATTTCAACTGAATGAAAGTTTACACTACTCTACAAGAGCTTTCAAATGAGCACATGCGGAGGTCTGTACGACGACTTTGATTTTTGACCTTTCAGGTAGGGGTCAACAACTTACGGAGGCCGGGGGTTGTTACTTGTTATTGGCCTAAAGAAGAACGCCGTGTCAATTATCAAGCTTGCACCGGCGAAAAAGTTTGTTTACACCCTAGCGTTAGCACCCCCCCCCCCCACCCAGTCAATGGCGGGTTAAGTGTCATTCTGATATCTGGAAGACCTATGCATAGATATGATTAATGAAGAAATCATCGCAATAACCTTACTACTTAGATTACTTAAAATATTCAACATTTAACTTACTTCCCGACATACTGCTGCATGCTGTAACAAAACATGTTCGGGATCACTCAGACAGACATACAACGCTTGTGTCATGAAAATAACAACATTCCTATTGGCATTTTAAAACGAATGTAACGTTCTTCTCAGTTATCTAGTACACTAGAGTGCAAACATACAAACACCGGCAACTTTAAATTGCAACTTCCCTCTTGTGCGTAATAAATCCCTGCCTTGCTATGAGCCGGCACTGATCATTCTACATAGCATATCATTATATTGAATTCCGCTGGCAATAGGGAGATAGTTACACTGATGTAGTTTGGAAATTTCGCGCGATAGCCAGGGAATTTGGGTATTTTTACACGATAGCGATTGTTACTATTGTTGCGATTTTATGTTGCTGTCCAGTCATATCAGATTAAACATTCTTAGGTGCTGTTTATTAAGGTCAAACTAATTATCCAATTTCCTATCATTTATTATACCAGACATCGCCATAAGGGAATCAATAGTGAACCACCGGAATGCGCAAGAGGGACGAATCGCTAGTCAAATGATCCCTAATTACCATACCCATCAACATAAATAAATACCGATGCTAGTCGCGGCGAACCATCGACACAGACTGACGCTGCTGTGTCCCAAATAGGAGGCTAGCCTCTGTGGATGTGACCTTCGCGGCGACAGCTACGGCGCCATCAAATGCAAACTGCCTCTGCCAGGAATTACAAACTTAACGCTAACTGATAACCTTGTCGCAAAGAGTTTCGACATGTGTTTTTACCAAGCTCTTTGTGTTTGTTATAATTTACTCATAAAAGTTTGTATACGCAGACTGAATATATTGAATATTTGCCACGATTATTTTTCTGCGGAACTGCTATTATTATCTCGAGAGATGCGGATGCGATGTTTTAATGCGTACTTTGCAGCTTCATTCCAGTTTTTAGTTGTGAGGACTTAACTCCCTACATAATTAAAAGTGAAAACAGGGATATTATTTGTACCATTCGCGTGGTGCGTAGGACCATGCTGGCCGATACATTGGTATGACACATAAGAGTTTGTAATGCTCATTGAGCAAGTCGTCTGCTTATCGTTATTGTTAATGAACTGTGCAGCCGCCCTACCACTCTTTTCCCTTGGAGTTTGTGGAAATTTTTATATGCCAGTCGGACAGCTGGTTTTATTTCTCAAGTTCGATTCAACGGACATCTTTCTCGTCGCGTTATAACTTGTAAGCACAACAAAGCCTGACCGACTTTGTTGACTTTGTTGAACTGACTGAACCCTCTTCATTGTTCCGCAATAAAGTGGTTCAATACCATAGCTCACTTCGATTCATCAATGTCCACCAGCTGCATAGCGCAAACAGACTCGCGCTGACGGAGCTCAGACTCAGACTCGCGAGGACTCGCGAAACGGAGCACAGGACCGGTAGCAGGCTTTGCAGGCGCCATGGCCATCATCGCCAGTTTGGGTAAGCTGCACCGTAGCTCACCGGTGCCCTGCGGTACAGTCTATCCCATGCTTGCATTGCCTCCCTGCTTTGATTATTGCTGAAACCGAGACCATGACAGACGACTTGATTGGGGGATGATCATTCATTCCCGGTTTGCCTCCTGGAACTAGGCAAGTCCATTTGAGGATCCCCTCATACGTAGGGTAATGTTGTACGACAATTCATATGCACATATATCATCAGTTCCTATGCCTCAGATGGAGGCTTCCCAGGCAACACGAATTATACCTTAAAGACAACGAACTTTCTTCCGACTTGCATCAAAAGACCTGTTCAGTGTTCATCTATTACCGCATAATATCTGCATAATATCTGCTCTGTTACTAACTGATTACAAAGGCACAAATTCTTAAGCCACCATAGCTCATACGTATCGGCCCACCAAATCTCGGCTTCCACAGCAGCTATAACAACCAAAGTGGCATCCTGGGACGATACGGCAATAGGCCATCGTACGTGCAAATTTCATGACCCAGGTCAATAGCTTTAAGGTCAAATGCTAACATATTGGCCCCCGATCGGTCGTCCGGCCGTGCGGTGGTCGATCGACTGTCGCGATAAATTAGCGCGCTTATTATTTCACCAACAGTGTAATACTGAGCCAAACACACTTTCAGAGTGCGAGGTGCTGTTAAGGATGATGCTTTGGCATACTTTTTGGATCTGTGTTATTATCTGCATGCTATAGAAAGGCGAAACATTGTGTTCCCTTTTCCCAAGAAGACGTGAACTGAGGAAGTACGAGGGAAGAGTGAATGTGACCGCCCCTCCACGGAGGGACAGGGACTCGTCTAAGGAAAGTTGACGAGAGGGGGGGGGGGGGGGGGGGGGGGGGGGCAGGCTTAAGATGACTTATTTTAATTTCACCCGTTCTTGTCCACGAACAGTCACACTTACTCTGTTTTTCCATAATTGATATAGTTAAAACGGGCAGTAATATTCATACAATAAATAGTTGTGCATTCAAACAATTATGTTGAGATGATTGATAGCAGCCAAATTATACATTGTTATTAACCCACCATTGATTGGGGGACGTTTAACGCAACCCCCACGCGTGCTTGGAAATAGCAACAAGTTAATGAGGAGGGTTACTTAGGGAGACATAAGTCAGTCAAAAATATAGATATTGCTCTTTTTTTTTTGGGGGGGGGGAGGGGGTATCGTCCATACTTGGGTCTCCAATATATCTTCCGTTTTTTTTAAATATATTATAACATTTTTATTTTGCAATGCATTTTTTTTTTTGGGGGGGACAATTTCCACAAAATCAAACTTTTCAAACATATTCAAAAACGGAAGATATATTGGAGAACTAAGTATGGACGATGCCCTCCAAAAAAATCAAAGCAATATCTATATTTTTGACTGACGTATGTCTCCCTAAGTACCACCTCCTTAACTTGGTTGTTATTTCCAAACACGCCACCCCACCCCTCCCGACGAACTTTCGCAATAGCTAAGAAACAACAAAAAAATAGCGTTATCAACGTGCACTTTTTCTCACATCAATTTTACGTCTTCTGTGCAAACATGAAGCAATTTCGTCGAACAATCTTTGAGATATAGCGCGTTTAGTGGTGTCATTACACACGAGTTTGACGAAAAAAATCAGCTAAAATGTAATATACTGTACAAAGGTCATATTTTGAGAAAAATGCAATAACAAATCTCAAAAGATAAAAAAATAGCATGGGCTACAAAATGGATACCTCGGAGTTTTCAATTTTGTTTTTGCCCATCCCCCCCCAAAAAAAAATCCTTTTTAAAGATATTTTTGTATATAAAAAAGTGAAATATATTAGAAAACACATGGGAAATTCCTAAACAAACTTTTAAAACAATATCACCATTTTTGACTGACTTATGGCTTATAAAGTACTTGGGTAACTCATGACGTTTTTGTAATGTTATTTATGACCGGGTGCAAACAAATTAACGTCACCGCTGCATTTCTGAGGCAAAACTGCTCCAGAAACATGTTTTTTTATATTGATCAATTTCAAATTTTGAACTTATGTGACCTGACCGTGACCTGAGTTTTACACTAACTTCACTTACATGAAGTCAGGTGGTAAAATGACTATCACTATCGAATTATACGCGTAAAATAACCCATAAAACATATGTCGCATGACTTTCGTAAATATTTTGCACATGACGACCTTCTGTGACATTGAACTTGACCTTGACTTTTGCAAACAATCTTACTTTAGCTCTTGCAGGATGTGTATTATACCTTTGAGAGCATTTTGGGTGATCATGGTCGCAATCGAATGCTTTGGATGGAAAGTACAGGTCACTGCAAAAGTAATGGTAGGTGCTAGTGACTATTCAGCAAATCGCTTATATCTTCTAAACCGTTTGGAAGAATCGTTCGAAATTGTGTGTGCTGGTCGCTGGCTTTGTCTACCTAAATATGAATCTTTCTTTTTTATTTTCCAATCACCCAATTTTCTGCAATTTGCGAACAATCTTCAGAGCCATCTATCGTCTAAGTTCGTAACTTAATTCCTACATACGCCTATGATGCCCCAGCCAGCCATGACCGCACGCGGCCAATCAGCGCTCTTGAATCAGCCGCGCGACTGGGGTTGGTGGAGGTCGGCTGAATGAATGGGGCTCCTGCGTAAAGGCTAGCGTCAGGCAATTTGGTCACGTGGTTTGAACCGTGCGGGCCGGGTCAGCTGGGTCAATGCCCTCTGGGCATGACGCTCGCAGAGGGCCGAGCAGCCGCGAGTTCGGAGCCGGGCAGGCCGGGCTGGGCAGGCCGGGCCCGTAGCCTATGTCTATCTCAGGTGAACGCAATTATCGTCATCGTGTGCGTTATTTTAGCGTGCTTTGCTGACTGACGAAAACGCATTGAATAGAATGCTACGATGAACGGACAAGTAATGTAGGAAGTTGATAGATTTGTAAAGAGGCATATACGAAAGAACAAATCATAGCAATAATAACGGTGGAAGGGGGGGGGGGCACCGAAGCTCTTGAAGATGTTTCAAAGAACTGTGGAAGCTACTCCAATATTGGACTCTAAACCCAGTACTAGGTGAATCAATTTTATCTGTATAAGCATTAAAAGGACACATTCCGATAAAAGTAACGTAGGTATATTTTTAGACGTTTCCGTAAGGCTTTGTATTTGTGGGGTATCCCCGACCGGTGGGTAGCCCCAGACACCTTAAAATGGAATTACAATTTCTTGAAATTTATTTTTGCCTCGCCTCAAACGTTTATTAGATCCGTTTTTGGAATACCTTTGCACCTATGGCGGATGGACAATCAATTCGACTTTCAGCTTATTAACTGCAAATCAATTCGGTTTTGAATATCCTCACAAGTGTATCAAAAGTTATGAGTGTTTGAGAAAATGTCAATGTTCATAATAAATGTACACCATTTCCTGAAAATCGTTGAGACATGCCAAAACATAAAACTATTAACATGAGTAGCTCATTGTGCACGAAAACGGTTTGCTTTTGTCACTCTTTTAAAAAAAGAGTGTGCACACCAGAATCTTGCAGCATGGAAAAACAACCAACGAGGTAATATCGACCACAATAACAAGGGTTTAGCTAACCAAATCGATGTCATTTCAATCATCGAACAAATTTATTACCCAAACAATAAGCGACAATCATAGACACGACGATAATACCTTGCAATCATTGCAATAATTGTCGACAGTGCTCACCTTTCTCTGTTAAAGGCCAATTTCCACAAACCTTAAATCTACTTTTTTTCTCAACATTACCAACCTCATTATAATATGCTTGTTCGATGTTAGATGTTTTGTTTTATCATATACGTTTTAGTTTACGTGGTATTTCTTATATGATAAATACATTTGAAGAGGCTCTAACTTGAAATATTTGATTTACACCGAAAATGTTCGCTGTGAGGAATGCCCAACTAGCTGGCCGGTATTATCCGATTTCCAAATTTGGGATATCATGGTATAGAACCGTCTTCAGCTCACCATCCTAAAAAATCGTCGATCCACATATCCTGAATACTGCTTTTCACAAATGAGACATTGGTAATGTCATTATATGGGTGGAACAATAAGCAAGGTGAATGGAATGGCATGTAATGTATGGAAAAGTTAGTTATTAAATGAAATTAATGTAATTAATTATTAATTATTATTAATTAGTAAATGTATTATTTATATTTTATGTATTCTGCACGTTTCAGCACAGAGAGCTGAGGCAGTAATTTTTCCATACTGTCTCAGCCCTCCGTGTTATATAATAATTAAATATATTTATCTTACTTAAAGGGAATATTGACCGTTTGATTTATTTTCTGCACTATTTTGTTGATTATTTTGGAAAAAGTGGTTATTTTATTGATTTGTATTATATACAGACAGAGAAAAAACTATACAAAACTCCGAATGTTGAAAATAAATTAACCACTATGACAATTGTTTTCAAAAATTGAGGGTTGCAAGTTGCAACCACTAACTAGACTGTCGTTGGGTGCGTGAGTTAACTGCTAATTTGGATACCATAGTATTAAATATTTGTTGATTGTGAAGGATATTAGGGAATAATAATAATAGACAGAGTGCAAGAAGTATTTTCTAAACCATTTTGTCAAAAAGCAATACTAGATTTTGGTGCCAACCGAAATTCGTTACCAAGTACATGATATTTGTTTTGATTGAGGTCGTTAAAAGTGTGGAACGCTTGTCAACTTTAACATGAAATATCTTTCGGTATGAATTTGTATACAATGCAATATGTGATCAATTTACAATATATGTTGGTCTCGTCTGTCATTTCAAGTAATAACTTCAGTTTTGTGGGAAAATGTAAATATGTATCTCTAAGCTTTCTGGCTACTTCATCATCTCTGTCTCTGTCTCTGTCTCTGTCTCTGTCTCTGTCTCTGTCTCTGTCTCTGTCTCTGTCTCTGTCTCTCTGTCTGAGAGCTGTCTCTTTCAACTATTTGAGTAAACAAATGCATACTGATGAAAACACAAATCTGCATTTGTTTTATAATTACGTTACATCACTCTACATGTAAGATATTCAGAACTTTGCACCTCTATACACAATTTGCACCTCCATCACCACTCAAGCCCCAGAAACCCAGTCAAACCGCTTCTCCGCCGAGCCAGCGCTCTGCGTATTGGTGACCTCTGACCCTTACGATGCCGGTTTGTAAGGCGGACATAGGACAACTATTGGCTGACGCGGAGTCTGCGGCTACTACGTTCTTACTACAATGAATAGCCTCTACTCGAGGATCCGCTAAATGCGAGCTACTACGCACGATACTGTGCCGGCGTGGGCTTACAACTCTCCGATCATAGGCGGTCTCAGGGTCGAGATGCCTCAGTACACTCAAGTGGGGAGAGAATCAGGTTTTTCGAATATTGTGATTTTATTTGAAGTCGTAGAATAGTGAAAAGTGATAGAGAGCTGCCTATTTGTACGACAGAGATGTGCCGCTTATTTTTTCAGGAATACCTATTGTTGTTATAAAACGCTGCTAGGTTTTACCCATCTACAGTAGTACCTACTATTACTTTTGCAGTGACCTGTACTTATGTCCCATACACTCAAATACCTCGATTTTGACCTTTGACCTGACCGTGACCTGACATGTGTCCTCAATGTGAACCTTTTGAGTATGCTTTAGATGTGTTTCATTGAGAGCTTTCGAATGCCGCATTGCGCGTCTCGCTGCGATAATTGGTTCGGAAGACCCCCCCCCCCCTTCCCAGCCCCCCCCCCCCAGCGTTCGGCTGGGACCCCCATGGCAAGGACGGATTAATTGTGCTGACAGATGACAGCCAGAATGGACCAGTGTGGCTAAATTTCCAAATTTAGCTTGAAAATGACATCTGTACCTACATGAAATATACATCATAGTTTAAAAAGGCCTACATAACTATTAACTATTATCACTTTTTTGCGTTCCTTGCAGGAAGGTTCAAATTAATATGACATGACATTCATTCATTAGTCATTTACTTGGTTTAAGGTTTTGGAGTAATGTCCAACACTAATCCATGCTTTTTCCAGTTCATCTAAGTTCCAAAATGTATGCTGAAAACTGGGTAAGTGAATATCTTTAACCCTATTTGTAACAGGCTCCTGGCTACCCCTATTTGTAACAGGGGGGGGGGGGGCGGATTCCGCCCCCCCGGAGATCTCGAGATCTACCCGTCCGATTTTCAAAAATGAAATGGCGTTTGGTTCCCCTCAACACGATCTACATTTATAAATAATAAAATCTAAATGTTTGATAGGGGGCAACAGGGGGGCAAAAACTACAAATTTTAGTGGTATTTTTGGTCCAACATAGCTTTCATGTTTACCGACCGATTTTAACACAATTAATACGAATCGATAGAGATTGAATTGGAAATTGATATGACAGTGGCGTTTGAAAATTCAAAAATCATAGGCGTGTGCAGGTCACTCAATATGGGGGTGAAGTAAATGCGTAATAAAACAATTTTTTATGTTTAAAAAAAAAAATGAAATGGTATGTGATTGTGACATTAGGCAAAACAGTTAAAAATCATTTTTTTTTTTGCCATAGGCGGTACCAGGTTAGTGAAAAAGGGGGGTAAAATTGGGAAAAATATTAACCGCAGACAAGTTGCTACCCAGCACTATAAATATGTTACTGATCGTAGATAGTTCCTTTTTGCATGTTGTTCTTCATCATAGGCATATCCAGGATCCAAACTGGGGCGGCTCAATACCTTTTGATAAGTATATTATCCGCTATTATGATACTAACTAGTCAACAGTGACTATTTCACTTACAACTTCAATTAACATTGCTTACCCCCCTTTTACCCTACCTGGACTCGCCTATTATCTTATAATTGTTCGTAGAGTAGCCTGTGGTGCGTGTTTCATCCGAAAACTACAGTATGTTATGTCATTGTACGCCCATGCCTCTTAGTTTCCTAGCAATACTATGACCCCCTTTCTTCCATTCCTGAGCGCGCCTCTGCAAAAAATGACTTTATTTCCTTTTCTGGCCTCACATGTGCATATATCATTATAAGCTAACCGTCTATTGCGCCGTTATCGCTGGTATATCGTCATCACCAAGCCAGTCACCCCCCTTTTCATGTGCCTGAACACGCCCCTGAAACTCTATATGTAATAAATTATGCAAATAATGGAAGCAGAAGCTATCTTTTACATCTTGATAACTATAAATGCCCCTTACATTGCTCTATTTGCTTCCCGCCAAGCATTGAATACTTCCTGGAAACCCTCCCCCCTTTCAAGCCCCTGAAACCGCCTCTGCCATGGCATTTTTATGATATTTCATTAACATCAACTAATTTTCACTTATTGCAATCACCGTGAACCGATGTAACTCCTTCATACTTGAGTCAGTTAGGAAGAAACCGTGAAGATCGCATTTCCGTATTATCGCCAAATATCGCCTCCGAACCCACCCAAAACTGTACCCTGGAACCGCCTCTGTTCAAGTAAAGAACTCAAAATTTTGACTCCAAATGCGGTATTCAATTCTATGAAAAGTCCCAAAATTTAATGGGCCTGCTCCCAGCCGTTCTGGAGATATCTGCGAAAAACATGAGGGGCGGGGGGGGGGGGGGGGGGAGGGGGGCGGAATCCGCCCCCCCTCTGTTACAAATAGGGTTAAGCTGTGCTATTTTACAAGATGGGATCAATTCGGCAAAACTAGCAGTAGATTGTGTCATAAAAATGTGCATGCTTTTATTGAGAAATAGGCCTATTTGACCTGCGTCGGATTCCGCTACTGTGTGTTTTCTTTCATTTTCAGCATCTCGCAGTGATCATGATACTTGTCATGGAAAGCTTTGCTAATACCTATAATATAAAACATCGTTTGAGTACTTATTGTCATTATGCACCATCTGTCATGGATCAATTACAATAACTACATATGTATTGTATATGTCATGTGTGTGCATCTGGTCGCATGGCCTATAACAGGGGTGTAGGCTGTAGCTTCTCCATATTTTTTATTTGAGGGGGGGGGAGCTGAGAAAAATCGCTTTATGTACACTGAAAACCAAGGTGATACCCCTGATGCCCTGATCACAGCCAGTGATACCTCTATGAAACCCTATTTATTCTCCTTAAATGCTCCTTTAGTTCATTGGGGGCATCATGAGGGCATCAACCGTAAGTTTTTGATTCACTTAAATGCCGTCTAGATTCCTTTATGATGCCCTTTACCGTGATACCCCAGATATACTCTCGTGATCACCTCATTAGAACCGTGTGATTCCCCCCAAATACCCAGTCGATGACGTCACCATTATCCTCCCGCCATTTTCACGCCGCCATATTGCCAGCAGTGCGGCAGCGGCTGTTCGACGTGCCGGTCGTTCTACCCTGCGTCCGTTGGGATCTTTGACCGTGATTGTGGTGCGTGAGGGTGCAGGTAAGCTTTGCCATTTTTATGTTTTATCAATCATTTTGTATTATACGGATGAGTGATAACACTCTTATCCCGCTGTTCGGCGAGGAGCAGGCGGTGATAATTGATTATGAAGCCACCGTCCCGACTCGCCCGGTCGTGCAAGAAGATCCCGAGGGCCTGTGTATCGTCACCATCGAAGGTGACGATAAACAAGGATAAAGGCATGTCGTCTGGTGGATAATTGGAGGAGCTGAATGATTGAGATGAACCTGTGCAGCTGTGCTGCCAGAAACAAAACCTGACGCTGACTTCTGTGGCGCATGTGGCGGCGAAGGCGGCGAGCAACTTCGGCTGGCGCTAACGTTTTAGTGTTTTATTATATAAAAACGCACAGGTTGTGACATTATGTGGTACAGGTTTGTTGTGAATATGTGATGACTGCATAACAAACGCACATGCTGTAACATATTGCTCAGGTTTGTGTTGAATATATAATGACTGGTAGTTTCCTACATGTGAGTTTTGTTCGTTAACGAAATGTAACCGGATTTGAGCATGTTTATTTTCAACGAGTGTCTGCAGTAATATAAATCATTGCAAGTATGTGACTGGCATCACCTGGGATTTCCAGGGATATCCAGGAGGAATAGCAGACGGCATCAGTGGGGCATCAAGGGGGCATCCAAGGGGCATCCAAGGGGCATCCAAGGGGCATCCAAGGGACATCCAAGGGACATCCAAGGGACATCAAGGGAACATACAAGGGGCATCAAGGGAGCATACAAGGGAGCATACAAGGGGCATCAAGGGAGCATACAAGGGGCATCAAGGGAGCATACAAGGGGCATCAAAGGAGCATACAAGGGGCATCAAGGGAGCATACAAGGGGCATCAAGGGAGAATACAAGGGGCATCAAGGGAGCATACAAGGGGCATCAAGGGAGCATACAAGGGGCATCACGGGAGCATACAAGGGGCATCAAGGGAGCATACAAGGGGCATCAAGGGAGCATACAAGGGGCATCAAGGGAGCATACAAGGGGCATCAAGGGAGCATACAAGGGGCATCAAGGGAGCATACAAGGGGCATCAAGGGAGCATACAAGGGGCATCAAGGGAGCATACAAGGGACATCAAGGGAGCATACAAGGGGCATCAAGGGAGCATACAAGGGGCATCAAGGGAGCATACAAGGGGCATCAAGGGAGCATACAAGGGGCATCAAGGGAGCACACAAGGGGCATCAAGGGAGCATACAAGGGGCATCAAGGGAGCATACAAGGGGCATCAAGGGAGCATACAAGGGGCATCAAGGGAGCATACAAGGGGAATCAACTGATGCATCAAGGGAGCATCACGAGAGCATCAAGGGGCATCAAGGGAGCATGAAGAGGGCAGGGGCGGATCCAGGGGGCGCTAGCCCTCCCCCTGAGCCCGGGTCGCGCCCATGTCGCACCATACAAACGCGCCCGTAGGGCACAACTTTTTGTATGTCGCCCCCCTGACCGAAATCCTGGATCCGCGCCTGGAGGGCATCAAGAGAGCATCAAAAGGGCATCAAAGGGGCATCAAACATGAAGAGGCATCAAGGATCATATAGGGTGAATCTACCAGGTATTTTGGGGGGCTCACAGAAGCATAAAGGGGGAATCATTTGTACTCCACCTGACCCCATCAGGGTATATCGGGAGAATATTCGAAGAATCAGAGAAACAAAAAGGCGATATTGGAGGAATATCAGGGGAATAATGGGGGTGTTGTTTTAGACCAATCCCCCTAATATTCCTTAAAAGGAATCATTTTGGTTTTCAGTGTGCCATGAAAATCCACGCAAATACAGATTTATCCCCGGACTTGACCCACGTCCTCGTCCAAGTGGGGGGTGGGGGTTGAAGCCACCTCAACTGACTAGGATCCTACATCCCTAGCCTATAACTTGCACAGAACAGTTCAAATGTGCATCTCGCCTAAAATTATCACCTGTTTAAACTAGCCCCCCCCCCCCCCCAGTGGCCGTTTTTTGCCTCGACTGGGGGTGCAGGAGCCGTGACTGGGGTGTTTTGCCCCCTAGTTAACATGTTAGACGAGTCCCTGCCGGGAGAGATGGAGGTGCGAGCCGCACGGGAGCAGCTCCAATGAGAGCGTATTCATGGCGCCTTCTCAACGGCGGCATCGAACATCACCAGTCGGATGGTGGTGATTTCGACGTTTCCCCTGTCTTCAACAATGGGCTGCAGCTTATCGCGTCCTGCCGTCGCCGTTCGGATCGTCTCGGGTCGCGGCGTGAGCTCGGCCATGGGCGCGCGCCGCGCTGCAGCCGTGCCGGTAAGCCGGCGCCGTCTCCCGCACCATCCGCCGACGGAATACGGATAATGGTGCTGTCGGAGCGGCCTGAAGAGCCTCGGTCCAACAACGCGACCCGGTCGCCGGCCGACCTGTGCAGCAACGGAGGGCCGCGAGGTGATGTGTGCCCGGATACATCATTTGCAGCGGCTCATAGACTGAGAGGTGTGTCGTGTGTGTCATTCGGGAACGTCATTTGTATGAGCGGTGTGTGCCTGTGAGAGGCTAGCATTATCGTTTGACGTGCAAGTATGACTCGTGACTAGTGGACAAATACGCACTTGCTATGCGCTAAGGAGTGGGGCGCATTTGCAGTATGGCATGTAAGGCCTAAGGGTCAGTTCATTGCAAGAAGAGAGGAACGTGCGAGAGGAACCCAAATGAAACGAAGCATAGCGGCGAGCATGTTGTGATGAAATTTGAAGCATTGTGTGGGTGATGGAAATGGAATGGTTTCACTTCACAGTATGCTCCACACACTTCACACCGGAGCCAATTCGACATGCCACTCAAGCTCAGCTCTCAGTACAGCCGATCTCATTCTGCGAAATACCACCCGCTTTGAGAGGCTGGCAGGTCGAACGTGCCGAGAAGTCCGAGAAGCGAGACGCTTGCAAAGTATGGGGAAATGTCAGCTTAGCGATGGCGGCTGTTGCGAATATGAAATAGTGCATGAGGGCGGTATCATATTTTCCGCGGAATCGAAGTCACCCTGTTTATTTTTTACCCGAGACGCGAAAACGCCGAGGGAAACAATCAACAGGAGACCGAGATTTCATGGAAAATATAGCGCCCCAAGTGTTCTATTTATTTTACCATTTGCCGTTTTTAGGTAAACTTGTTCATTGCAAATATATATGCTTTATTACATTTTTTCCAGAATATTTGGGATTCGATATGGATTCAAACGTCAATGAAAGCATTTATTAATTACCGAGCGGGCGCGAAGCGCCCGTGAGGTTTCTCGTCAACTTACTAGACACATTTACATTTGACCCGGCCCGACCCAGCCCGACCCGGCTCGACCTGGCCCGATACGGCCGTACAGACGCTTTTCGGAAGCTAATAACTTTGCAACTACTGCTCCGATTGAGATTGGGTTTTCACCATGGGATAGGACCATCCAATCAATTATGATTTTGGTATGGTGCGTTCTGATAGCGGTGGTACCACAGCGCGTGGCACACGCAAACGTCGAAATCAACACAAATAATTATGGATCAAGAATGGCATTGTTAATATAAGCATTAATGTATACGCTGAAGCATGCAGCGCTCAGGGCGTACTCCCTTTTGGCGGATTCGAGAAAGGAGATAATGAATAATTTAATAAAACTTAATTTTTAAGTTGGCATGCATGGAGGCCATGCAATTTTTATGGAGGACTAAAAGGACTAAAAGGACTATGTGTTACTACCACGTGTGCTCCCGTACCGTTTCATATTTCAAACCTGTTTTGGCTTTACCAGAGCGCGCCCGCTCGGTCATCACCCAAAAAGGCGTTTTACTGGTTTATACATATACTTATGGCTTACGTCTGGTATCGCTGAAATGCCCTAGGGCCGAAAAGTGATACCACATTGCTTCCCGTTGTAAATTTCAGCAGGCCGAAAGCTGATACCAGAAACACGTGGTGATGTTGGAAACATACCCCGGCGTATGGTGAAGCGCTCGCTCGTCCTTCCGTGGTTACCGAGCGGGCGCGAAGCGTCCGTGAGGTTTCTCGTCAACTTTCTAGACAAATTTACATTTGATCCGACCCGACACGGCCCGACCCGGCCCGACCCGACTCGACACGGCCGTACAGACGCTATTTGGAAGCTAATAACTTTGCAACCACTGCTTCGATTGAGATCGGGTTTTCACCATTGGATAGGACCATCAAATGAATTTTGATTTGGGAATGGTGCGTTCTGATAGGGGTGGTACCACAGCGCGTGGCACAGGCAAACTCGAAATGAACAAAAATCATTCTAGATCAAAAATGGCTTTATTTATTTAAGCATGAATTTTTACGATGAAGCATGCAGCGTTCAGGACGTGCTCCCTTTTGGCGGATTCGAGAAAGGAGATCATGCACAATTTAATAGGTCAGTAAAACGACTTTGCCCATGCTCGGTCCTCGCCCAAAAAGGCGTTTTACTGGTTACGAGCGAGCGCTCCGCTCATCTTTCCGTGGTATATGGGAAAAATCTGAATATGAGCGGCCCGACCCGACCCGACCCGACCCGGCCCGGCCCGGCCCATGGCGACGCTTTTGACAAGCTAATATCTCTGCAACCACACGTCCGATTGACAAGTGGACTTCTCTGCTGAGCAGCCCCATCTGATCTACCCTGTTTGAGACCGGTGCTGACTCATGTGGGTGACTACCACTGCGCGTGGCGCGTGCCGCGTGAGGGGTGTTGTAAGGTGTTTCCTCGCAATAACTCTGCAACGGCTGAGCCGATTGTGTTCAAATTTGGTGTGTGGTTAGGGACCTCTCAGCCGCCACTTTCCCACAAGTTATTGGCGGGGTGCCTCTGCACGTGCGCACGTGCACACCCCTATTATATATCTCAGGAACGGCTGAGCCGATTGTGTTCAAATTTGGTGTGTGGTTAGGGACCCAACCGCCGCCGCTTTCCCCACAAGTCAGGAATGGGGTGCATCTGCACGTGCGCACGTGCGCACCCCTGTTATGTATCGCAGGAATGGCTGAGCCGATTGGTTCAAATTTGGTGTGTGGTTAGGGACCCCTCAGCCACCACTTTCTCACAAGTTATTGACGGGGTGCCTATGCACGTGCGCACGTGCACACCCCTATTCTATATCGCAGGAATGGCTGAGCCGATTGTGTTCAAATTTGGTGTGTGGTTAGGGACCTCTCAGCCGCCACTTTCCCACAAGTCAGGGGTGAGGTGCCTCTGCACGTGCGCACATGCACACCCCTATTATATATATCAGAAACGGTTGCGCCGATTGTTTTCAAATTTTGTGCGTAGTTAGGGACCTCTCAGCCGCCACTTTCCCACAAGTCAGGGGTGAGGTGCCTCTGCACGAGCGCACGTGCACACCCCTATTATATATATCAGGAACGGTTGCGCCGATTGTGTTCAAATCTTGTGCGTGTTTAGGGACCTCTCAGCCGCCACTTTCCCATAAGTCAGGGGTGGGGTGCTTCTGCACGTGCGCACGTGCGCACCCTTTTTGTATCTTAGAAACTACTTTCCCGATGGAGTTGAAATTGACAATACATTTCCTTCGCGCTCGCTCGTTCATCGCCAACTACGGCGTCTTACTGGTGTATGGGAAAAATATAAATATGAGCGGCCCGGCCCAACCCAACCCAACCCAACCCGACCCGGCCCGTGGCGACGCTTTTGAGAAGCTCATCTGCAACCGAACGTCTGATTGGAAAGGGGTCTTCTTTGCTGAGCAGCCCCATCCACCCTACCCTGTTTGAGACCAGAGCCGACTCATGTGGGTGACTTACCACTGCGCGTAGCGCATGCCGCGTGAGGGGTGTTGCAAAGTGTTTTGTCGCAAAAACTCCGTAAAGGCTGGGCAGATTGTGTGCAAATTTGGTGTGTGATTAGGGACCCCTCAGTCGCCACTTTCCCACAAGTTAGGGGTGCCTGTGCACGTGCGCACGTGTACACCCCTATTCTATATCTCAGGAACGGCTGAGCCGATTATGTTCGAAATTGGTTTCGTGGTTAGGGACCTGTCAGTCGCCGCTTTCCCACAAGTCAGGGGAAACTGCTTGCCAGATCGAGTTGAAATTCACCATAGATTTCCTTCGCGCTCGCTCGTTCATCGCCAACTACGGCGCCTATCTAGTAATAGTAACAACCGCCATTGCTTGTACTAATGGGAATAACTCAACCTTGATAGCTACTTTGAATTGAGCGAACGGTCTGTTATGGCTAGACATGACATATACAAACATGATATATACATGATAAGCCATCAGGCTTTCGTTTGCCACACAACTTTCCCGATACGAAATCGCAGCCAATTTTCTGCACAAAACGGTAGCAGTCGTCCGTAGCGTCCTTTCCAGCGGTGTCGATTTATGCAAACGATTGGGAGGGGAGGGTTGGGGGGGGGGGGGGGCGAACAGGGCCTATCCAAGAGGAGCCTATCAGCGTCATGGCTTGACACATTTTAAAGACATTCTAGGCAACTTGTACAAAGTAGAGTATTTTCTAATCAATTCATAATGCAAACAGACGAAATCTCATAAGCTTTGGACTTCTGTCGGACGGCCCCTCAAGCCAACGTTTTTGGCCGGTCTACATCCTCCAAGGCCCGCGGCCTTACTTGGAACCGTTACTTAGAGGTTGACATTGACTGGGGGCAAATATCTCCCCTGACGGCTGACGTATTTTCGCAATAACTCAAAAACCAATAGCGTCATCAACGTGAAACTTTGGGTACCTTCTCCTACACCGACTTTACGTCTTCTGTGCGCAAATGAAGTAATTTTGCCGAGAAAAAAATCGAGATATAGCGAATTTAGTGACGTCACTACACACGCGTTTTAACTTCACTGAAATGAGGTCAGGTGGTAAAATGACTATCATGATCGAATTATACGTATAAAATAATCCATTAAACATGTGTCGCATGGCTTTCGTATATTTGTTTTGCGCATAGTTACCTTTTGTGACCTGACCTTGATCGTGACCTTTGCCAAAATTCTTACTTTTGCTCATGCGGGATGTGAATTTTACCTTTAAGAGCACTGTGCGTGATAATGGTCGCAATTGCAGACTTTGGATGGAAAGTATGGTCCATACACTCAAATACCTCGGTTTTGACCTTTGACCTTACCGTGACCTGATATTTGACCTCAATTAAAAACAAATCGAACATGATTTAAATGCGTCTTATTGAGAGCTTTCGACTGCCTTCTTGCGCGTCTTGCTGCGCCATTGGTTCGAAAGATAACCAGGGGCCGATATCCGCCCCCGCCCCGCCCCAGTCAATGGCGTTAGAAATTTACGCCATGCTTTGACTGGCAATACCACTGTTGAGGTATTGCCAGCATTTCATAGGGACAAACATTATCCTCCATATTGCTAGGGTTGTTTGAACACGCTCAAAGATTCTTTGGAAATATAAAAAAACGGCCTCGCGGAGCGCCGCCGTCATTCTCATGTCTGCCGGGCATCGTATTATTGATTCTTAGCGCACCGTTTCTGATTTTGTTTTACCCGGGAGCATTCTAAGTCGCGGTTCTATACATACAGCCGTTACCTGAGGTAGAACTGACCTATAGGTCAAGTCAAGCGGACCCATCCCCAATAAAGTTCAAGCTAGACGGCAATGGGAGGTAAGACGGCCACCCCTCTATAAACAAAAATATACTATATATAGCTACGACACGCAAAATGGTGTCCTACGATTATATCTCCATCTAGGATTTGTAATGTCCGTTTCTAACACCATCACTCTACTGTCGAAAAACTCCAGTGACCAGTCATGACACATGTTCATGGGTGCCGATATTCTCCCCGGTTTCTTCGTGCGACGTGACGAAGGTGGTATTAGGTAGTTTACGGTGCGTAGAACTAAACACATTAGCAGAAGCTTGGTTTTGCCATGAATCACTGCGAATGAAACCTGTATGTTTCAGGTATCTAATCTGAGGCCAGAGACGAGGGCGGATCAAGAAAGTCAAAAAAGTTGGTTTGGGGAGCAAATCCCAAAAAGTCTCACGCATGTATATTCAATTAACCGCATTTCACCTCTTTATACATGAAGAGGTGATTTAGAAGACACGTTTCTTAGTAAAAGCTGCTTAGATTTTCTTTTGAAATAGGAAACGTGTCAATTTGTTTGCCAATTTCAGGCAGTGTGGGAGGCTTGACCGTTTTGCTCCCTCTTGGATCCGCCAGCGGCCAAAAACATGGGGGGGGGGGAGGGTAAACATTGGGGGGCCTACAACGTATGTCGACTCAACACTATGGACTACGTCAGCTTATACCCTGTGTCGTATGGGTACCTATGTTGTTTGCACCATTTGAAAAAGACGTTTAACTCATGGATACAAATAAAACAATGGTTGTTCACAACTAAATTGCCTACATGTATCCCTACGAATGTGCACCATGTCGCTGCTAAGGTTCGCACGTTGTGTTGTGTGTGTTTGATGATTACTTGCATGTGTATCATCGAAATAAATGTCCGTTTGTGGAGAAAAAAAACATTGGGGGCCGAGGGTACCATTGGGGGGGGGGGGGCGAGGACCACCCCAAAGGTATATAAACCTATGGTCACCTCTGATAATGTTTCGTTACAGCTGTGCCTGAAAAGACTGAAGGTCAGACATCCTATACGCGGTCATCGTTGTCCAAGGTCAACATCGTTGTCAGTGGCGCTACTGGGACGTAAATAATTTATTTAATGGTTCTTGTTTAGCTTATCGTGTTACTGGAATGTAACACTAACACGGTGCATCAATATTTCCGTTGGTCAGTTGTTTACTTTCATTGTATTGAATGCATATACACAAATATTGTTCATTAAAATGAGACTCTTATATACAAGTATACTTAGGTTACACGAACGGGAACGGGGGGCGGGGCCTCCGCGGCACACGGCTCTCGGCTCGCTCTCATCGCCTCAAAAAGTCGTCAGTGTTTCACTAAAACGCTGCATGTCACCGTGCAAGTT
This sequence comes from Chirona hameri, assembly GCA_036785665.1. NCBI lineage: Eukaryota > Metazoa > Arthropoda > Thecostraca > Balanomorpha > Balanidae > Chirona > Chirona hameri. Next base: position 21,840 of record JAXIVJ010010916.1, on the reverse strand, counting down.
ATCCATTATACATACCTAACCTATATGCTACATCTGTTTTTTTTAATTATTTTCGGTTATTATAGTATATAATAACTTATTATACTTATTATATACATATATAGTAACTTATTATATACAATAGCCGTTTCACGAAGCATTATTGCGCTAAAAGATTCTGAAAAGTTTCTGAAAAGTTGTAACAAGTTTTGGTATAGAAGTCTTAGTTCGACAATCCATTCCTTAACTACACAACTTTTGCATGCGATTTTTGGCTCGAAATGTCCCTCAGAATTGTGTCATATGTTGGTAAGAATATAATATGTTAACAAAATTGCGGTTTGGTGTTGATTAGCAAGATAAGTATTGATAGGTCAGTTGTGATGTGATGTCATTTGTGATGATTGATAGGTCAGTTGTGTTATTTCCACCTACTGTAACTTGTCAAAACTTCAGAACGATTCAGAACATTATGTGGCGTGTGACGTAATTGGACGCAATGGAATCGCCCAATCCGGCCCAATCCGGCGGCCGGCCTGGGCGGCTTGGCTTTGTCTATTTGCGTGCGGCACGCGGGCCGGAAGCGGCGGCGAATCTATGCTGGCATATCACTGCGCATGCGCAGACAAACCTGTGATCCATGACGCTGCCAGATTTAGTGACTAGTATGACGGTATGCTAAACTGAACGACTCTTGACGCATATGCTCTTTAAAAACGGCCAATCTTGTATCATAACTTGTTATGAGCTCAATACATGTTTTCATAACTATTGAATAGTGATAATATCGCCTAAATCAGTCATTTATTTCTTGTAATGTATAATATACTAAGACTTCTATACCAAAACTTCTCAGATACTTTTCAGAAACTTTTCAGATTGTTTTTCTTCAGCGCAATAATCCTTCGTGAAAACGGCTACTTATTACATAAGTTATACTAATATATGTGGTAAGTTTCCAGGAAGCTTAAGCAGTTAAGTGGAGTAATGTTGAGTTTCTCTTGTCCATGAAGCAAAGATGCATTGCAGAGAGCTGCAGAAATTTCAACTGTTATTGCTTTCAGGACATTAAAGCAAGCATTTCGGGCCCATGTTATGATTTCCATCCGTCTAATTTCAGGCGACAGTTAGGACATTATAATTTAGTTATAATTCTGTGTTTCAATTAGTGTTCTGCGAGTGGCACATTAAGCAACATTATGGCTCTGCCAGGAATCATTTGCATTGACACGTGATAAATATGGCCCATCAAGCAGGAAACGAGCTTCAGAATTGTTTGGTGCCTGCAGTGTAGAGTAGGCACCAAGGCGATTCTGTTTAGAGCCACTGGGAAACAGAATACGAAGAGAGCATCTAGCCAAATCTGATAAAATCTGACGAGATTTCACTGACAATCAGTGTTGTCTGTAGCTGTTTATCGCCTCCGAAGCTCTTGGCAACCAGTGACCTAAGACATTAATCAAATGCTGAAACCCAACTGTCGTAATTTGTTATGTATTTCTAAACTTTTAGTAAGACCACAGCGCAGAAACTGCACATTAAAATATCACCTACTGGCGCCGTGGCTCCGGCCAGCCGTCTGGCGTGCTGTTCGTGCCTTGGTTCGTGACCCGGTGTGTGTGACTAGCGGGTCGGGCGTGATTTCGTACCGGCCCATGACGTCACCAGACTCCAGGGGCCGCACGCCACACCTATGTAAACAGGATCGAGCACCGTGATAAGGTTCGGATATGAACCTGTTTTACCAGTGTAGAGCTATGTAGGGCTCTGCCTCACGCGATATACATAGAGCTGTCCCCTGTCGACTTCTCAGCAAGAGTCCAGCGAGTGTTTGGCAGTCATAGTCCAGACCAGCCAGAGCCTAGCAAGAGGTCAGCAGTCCATCACTTGATCCACCCTGAGCCTGATCAGGCGCGAGTGTTGACGACATGGACTACCAAGTACGACAGCTTCGCCATTGGCTATCAATGTGAGATCTGCCCAAGAAAACACAAACATACCATGGTCTGGCCTGGGGACGACGACCGGGAACCATAGTCTGAGTATGCTTGGTATGCGTGCGCGAATGGCATGCAATCTCTGGAGAACCCCATACAATCACCAGAGAAGCACCAATCACAAACCTGCCATGCAGGTGCGGCCCAAATCCACCAATGGTTGGTTGTATACCGCGAAACGACTAAGATGAAGTAAGTCATAATTCAGACAATGAAAACATCGGCAGGATGTCAAACAAAACCCAGATGCGTCGAAGTCGGGCGGACTGTCAAACAAAGGGTGAGAGTATCAAAACGGAACTGTTCTCCGACCGCGACCTGAGCCACTCTGCCGCACTCGGCGGGCGCCGGACGAGTGCAGCGGAGCAGTGAGTGGGCTACCGAGTAGCTCCATCCAAACACCGCCGAAAGGTCGACGGCGCCTGAGTGGCGGGCAAGTTTGACAATCAGGCGCGCTCTTCAGTTGACCGAGACCGCGCATGAGTTAGCCGAGCTGGCCAACTCACTCAGTCGAGGAGCAATATATGAGAACAGGGAAGTCGTCCAACCAGAGCAAGCCGTGAACGTTTCAGACCAATGAAATGACGACTTTTGCTATTCAAAGTATTTTTAGGATGACATTAATAGCAATGTTTATAGCCCAATGTTGCGAATCATTGGGCTGTTTGAAAGAGACAGATTGATTCCGTCCCCCTAAAGCTAGCTAAGTGGAAGTGACGAGTGTGAGACAGGACTGAGAAGCTCATCGTGGTATGGATGGATTGAGGAACTCACTGTGGTTGCAGAATGGATGAGGAGCTCATCGTGGCTGAGGAATGGATTGAGGAGCTCATCGTGGTTGAATGGACTGAGGAGCTCATCGTGGTTGATGGATGTATTGAGGAAGTCACTGGTAGAAGAATGGATGAGGAGCTCATCGTGGTTGAGGAATGGATTGAGGAGCTCATCGTGGTTGAGGAATGGATTGAGGAGCTCATCGTGGTTGAGGAATGGATTGAGGAGCTCATCGTGGTTGAGGAATGGATTGAGTGACTTAACGTGGTTGAATAATGCATGCAGAGCTCATCGGGGTATGGATGGATCGAGGGACTCAACATGGTTGAGGGATGGAGGGGTGTGTGTGTGGGGGGGGGGGCGCCCCCGCCGCCCCCGCACCCTCCCCCTTGGGTACGTGCCTGCTGAGGAGCACACGGTGGTTGATAGACTCTCCAGTGGAACTCACCGTGCTTGATGGACTATAGACTGAGGAGCTCACCATGATTGATAGACTGCCCCATGATCCTCACCGTGGTTTATGGACTGCGCTGTTGAGCTGGTCAGTGCCCGTCGGTAGGTAGCACTGTTCATCGTCAGCTTTCTAACGTTCTTCTCCGGGTGGAAGACGATGATGTACATCTTGGGCGCGTATAGGCAGATGAGTGCCACTGACGCAGACAAACTGATGGCCACGCATAGTGTTGTGATCTGAACCTGGAACACACGGCACGAAGCTGTCAGCGACAGAAAGCTATGCATCCATACGTCAGCACTCGTACCTACGAGTGAAGGGCGCAGTCATTCGCATGTTTTCAGCCGTATTTTCTCTGCTGCCGAGTAATTTAAATCATGCATTTTGTGCAATGGTGCAAGGCAACAAGGTGCAATGGTGCAAGGGAACAAGAGCCGTGTATCGTTCCAACATCCACTCTCATCGATCGGCAAGGCCCCCAGGGACGCACACTGTCATACTGCGGGATGCCTCAGAGGTAAAGTTGGCAGTCACGTAAATGCCACACCGCAATTGCAGCCAGAAACCAGACAAAATTACGACGGGAACGCGCCGTAATTGACCTGACCAGCCAGAGGTGGGTCACCAACAATCCAGAAACTGATTTTTTTTCGGTGAACCAGGTTAGGTTGGAAATAGCTCCACAGTGTCCTCTCAGCGGGAGCTACAACTGAGAAAGGTGATGTGTGTGTTTATTGAAGAGCCTCTATTCGATAAGAGGAAACTGAATTACTTCGAGAGTGAGATGTAAGCATCGTATCCGACGATGGACTCCACCGAGGAAATTAGCATTCCATGGCAATTTTATCTACATACCGGAGTATTATGTGCCAGTAGTCTGTGTTCTTAGGCCGTAAGCCGTACGATGGCCAATATTTACCGCGGCTGCAATAGCCGACTGCCGGCAGTTTGCACAGATTCATAACGACGGCCAAATCGCCTCTCTGTTGCCGACCGCGCCAGGTCCCAGGACCAATACAGAACAAGGTCAAGGGCAGCGCGCGCCACGAGTTATAAAGGTGTCGTCTGTCCGTGACCCGCAACAGATCTAAGGCCAACTGGCGCGTTGCAGTAGATACTATTTACCGTGGTAGTTAATGCTCTATTCGATTCTTCACGCTTAAAAGATGAGTTATCATTTTCTCTCGTAGCCTGTCATTATTCATCATCTCTAATTCTGAAGCATCATGACTATGCTGGATGTTTTTGAACATAATGTATGTCATTGATTGATTGTTATCTTTCCAGGAGATTGAGACTGAGTCAAATAATTTGGTCGGTGTTTCATTACCACGATTTCACTGAACAAGTATTTGCAATAGGTATGACTTGGCCTGTGAAACAAAGCGACAGTGACTTTGCTACCAAATACCACACAACGCCGACGGTCCAAACGCTCATATTGTTTTGCCTATATTCTGCTAAGGAATAAGCGGTAGTGTAAGTTGGGTAGTCATTCTATACTGCCAACCTGCCATCCTCACCCAGTTGAGACGGAAATTGGTTACACCCGAGCATTCGTACTCGCATTGAGCGAGTAACTTCAGAAAGTTCGCACAATTGAGTGCCTTATGTACTTGGCTTATCATCGGTTCCGAGAGCTCAGAAATAACATCAACTGATTTGCTCAGGGCCAGGGCCTCCTAACATGCTAACTGGGGGGGGGGGGGCTGCGCCCCCCTGTGGAGCCGCCAGCCCCCCCCCAGTCGAGGCAAAATCGCGTCACGGGGGGAGCACCTATTTGTCATCGGATGTATATAAAAAACGACATCGGTGGAGTAAATGAAGGCAACAATCTTAAATACACGCAAGTTTAATAACTAGAGCGATCAAATAAGTAAATACAACTCAGATATTAATTTTATGGCAAATATCGCTTCAGTTTCGGCGCAGAAAAGACGATTCTGACCAGTGCCTGGACAATGAACAAGTGCTATGTGGTGGCAATTGGCACAGTGGAAGGATAAGTTTGTTTCCTTTGCCAGGGTCCTGGGTTCAAATTATTCGACGAGCCTCGTCGAAAATTTGGCCCGGCCCCAATACCCCTCGGAACAGGGTGATAGTTCCAATTATTGCCGGTTCCAAGATAATGTAGTGTTTGGTCCACAAATGAAACCAAACCAAAGAAGTACTCTCGTATGTTACGACCGGTCGAGGGCCTGAGGTGGCCCTCAGCCGGTTAGAGGGTCTTGGGCCTGAATAGGCCTCTGGCAGGTCTTGATAGGATCTTAAGCTGGCCTGAAAGAGTTCACGGTCAGCCTGGGGTGCCCTCGATCGGTGTGAGAGGGCAGGCAACCGCCCTAAGAAGGCTCTCGGCCGGTCTGATAGGGTATTTTTACCCTTTCAGGCGGGTATGAACCTCTCCAGGCGGCCGGAGGGTCCATTGGTCGTCTGCGATACCCAGGCTGATCCGAGTTGATATTTTCCAGATCTGAGAGGGCTTTATGCCCATCAGAGCAGCTCGGTCGATCTGAGAGGGCCCTCGGCCGCTCTGAGAAACCCAGGTCAGATTTGAGAGGGACCCCTCTTATGTCTGAAGAGGGAGTTACTGCCATCTGAGAGGACCCTCGAACAGTCTGACGGGGCCTTAGGCCGGTCCGATAATACCCTATGCAGGTCTGAAAGGGCACATGACAGGCCTGAGATGACCCTCTGCCGGTCTGAGAGGGCACCGTGCCGGGCAGAGAGGAGCCTTGTCAGGCCTGAATGGAGACCCTTCCAATATTTTTTATTCGTTTTTGCAGACTTTTTTCGTTTTTGCAGACTCTTGAGTTTGTATGGGAGCAAAGCATATTGTTTGGCTCTCGGACTTCTTGAGAGGGACAGCTGCTCCCCTTGCCCCCTCGACTGTTCCATCACCCCCGGGTTCGACCCACGGCATTTAACCGCTTGCGCCTAAGAGACAGTGTGTCTCAGACCCATAGCTACAACTATTTCCCACACTCTTCATCTTGACTCAGTTTCCCGAGCCCGGCAGGGCCTCGAGATTTCCACGCCTTGCTATGGGGGTCTAACGAACACCCCCTCGACAAATTGCGCAGCGCCTCAGTTAAGGTCCCCAGAAGTCATCAAAGGTAAAATTTGGCATCTTGTGGACTCTGCTCTAGCGCCTTTTTATCGCTTCGGGAACTAAGGTCGCAGGAAATAAACAGAAAAACAATCGATAACTTTAGGAAAAGTGTCCCCCATTTAAGAACACCCCAATAGTTTAGCTTTAGGAAGTCACCAAAAGGTTATGCTGCCTATTTACTAAATAACAGTTTTTCGTTAATAATTCTTTACATAATAAAGATGACAATGTTTTAACATCATCGTGTTTGTCTCATGAAGATGCTTTCAGGCACACCAAACATGACCGGGTTTGGTCAATACAAACTTTGATTTCAGGTCAAGGTCATGTGATGACCCATGTGGGTATGTTGCATATTGCGAAACTCGTCTCGACGAGACAAACAATGTAATTCACGCCACTTGAAACTTTTTCGAAGGTGGGTTTACCTGCCTCTTGATCTGAAGCCGTGACCGAAAATGACATTTGGTCAACAATTTCAGAGAGGTAGCGCTGAAGATCAGCGATTAGGTGGAAACAAAAATTGCGGGGTTCCCGCACCACCGTTTTCTCGTCATTTCCGAAAGAACAAAAAACTTGTTGTTGAGGTCTTCAAACATTCCGCCAGCAGGGTGTGGGCTATGTCAGTTCGTGTACCTAACTCCTTAAAGGTTTAAAGATGGGTTTCCTTGCACTCAGTTGCATTACTCCAATTACCTCTACGCTGCGTCATGCATACTTTTATATAATTAATCATCACCACTTTATCATCACTCTCATTTAGGTGACGTCACTAGGTATATTACATTAACAAGTTCAATTAATGGCAGTTAAATAATCATACAAATTCGATGGACTTGTACATACAAAAGCGCGTACGTCTTCTGAACCTTTGCCTTGATCCAGGTGCGTCGCCGCGAAGTTTTGAGTGGGGGGCCGGACCCATAAGTCCATATTTTCCAGTCAACAATCACCATTATGGTACGCACTAGTGATGTCATTTTCAGAAAATTCCTGAAACTTGACCAAACCGATACCAATTTCATTGTAGCTATGCTGACCGAAAACCAAACCGATTTTCCCAACCCGAAAATTACCGATTTTTGACCGACTTTCAATATTGGTATTGACAATATTGACTTTCAATATAGGTAGTTGGCAAGCGTAACTTTCAAATGCAGGTTAATTTTTTAGGGAAAAAATACCTCAATAATACTTAATAGTATTGATGATCAGAATCCAAATTAATTGCCTGCCTTTTTATTTCCCAGCTGGATACCTGCAGAACATGCCGAACTTCCTGCATAAAAGGTGGCCGGTCTGATGCATATCGCTGACTTGCTTGACCGAAACATACCTAAAATTTGTTCTCTGACCAACCAATAACCGATTCGGTATTGGATTTTTGGGGTATACCAAAATTATGGTTACCGAATAACATCACCAGTACGCACGCATTCAGAAGAGCCGAATCTCTTTCCCTTCCTTCATTTTCATTCAACTATTTTAATGAGGATCACCAGAACTCTTACTTCATGACTTTTCCCTCTTCCAGATATTAATCATTTGACGCATTAAGTTTTATCTACACTACGCTGCAGCCTGAAACCAACTCCGTTCCATCGCCTTAGCTTACCAGGAATGCGTCAGGAATCCCAAAAGTCAAAGTTCGCTGGTGGAATTTTAATGTTCTTATGAAAGAGCATGTCTCAGTGATGGTGACTTCATGGATACAATCGTTGAGAAAGCTCCGTGGAAGGAACAGGACCCAGTTGATTGTTGCGATGTCGGATGCGGTCGCTAAAGCTGCGAAAGTATCGCCTGGCGCGGTTATTTAACTCTTACCGCCTCGGGTAGACTTCTTAGCCCGTTCGCCGGCACTACTATTTTTCCGGTTCTTGACATATTTATCACTATGCACAGCACCCCACAAACCAAAACATATCCTCAGTTGTAAACATGCTGTTCAGCCTTGACATGAATGCACTTCAGGTTGTCAAAGATGTTCTGTTATATACACAAATTACACCTATAGCTATATGGACACAATGTATCAGCCAAATTCTGGTCTGACGCAGGGTTCTATGACAGATGCCAGTGGCGTAGGTACCGAGTATACAGTCATTCAGGGCATGACCTGGTACCGAGGCGCCCATGCAAAGCTGAATTGAACCCGAGGCGCCCATGCAAAGCTGGCGCCCCTCCGATCAGTGACGGCGCCCCTCCGGCTAGTGACGGCGCTCTTGCGGCCAGTGACGGCGCCCCCGGCCAGTGAGGGCGCTCCCTGACATGACGGCGCCTCTCCGGCACGTGACAGCGCCCCTCCGACCAGTGACGGCGCCCCTCCGGCCAGTGACTACGCCTCTCCGGCGAGTGACGGCGCTCCTCCGACCAGTGACGGCGTCCCTCCGGCCAGTGACGGCGCCCCTCCGGTGAGTGACCGCACCCCTCCGGCGAATGACGGCGCCCCTCCGGCCAGTGACTGCGCCCCTCCGACCATTGACGGCGCCCCTCCGAACAGTGACGCGCCTCTCCCGCCAGCGACGGCGCCTCTCCCGCCGGTGACCAGGCCCCTCCGGCGAGTGACAGCGTCCCTCCAACTAGTGGCTGTCCCTCTCCGGCCCGTGACGGCGCCCCTCCGGCCAGTCAAGGCGTCCCTCCGTCCGTCCGTAGGCGCGCGCCCCTGCAAAATGTTCGCCAATATTGGTGGCGCCCCTGTCGATCGGGTGGCGCCCCTCAAGGCTGTATCAAGGATGTATCCAATTTGTGTCGTCCCAAAAATCTGCCCCGCATCGTTTTGAGCGATGATAAAAATATTTTGCAAATAATGTAGATTCTTCGCCTAAATACCTTAAGGTTTGGATCGCGGTTGTAGCGGGGGGAGGGGAGGGGAGGGGAGGGGAGGGGAGGGGAGGGGAGGGGAGGGGAGGGGAGGGGAGGGGAGGGGAGGGGAGGGGAGGGGAGGGGAGGGGAGGGGAGGGGAGGGGAGGGGAGGGGAGGGGAGGGGAGGGGAGGGGAGGGGAGGGGAGGGGAGGGGAGGGGAGGGGAGGGGAGGGGAGGGGACAGCCCCCACACTCTTTTTTGTAATGGGGGGGGGCTGCTGCTCCCCCGGTGGCGACGCCCCTGCCTTGATCACAAATCCTCTATCTCGCGCTTGTTTTATATGATGAGTGACAATAGCAATACTTAGTTCAAAGATACAAGTATGAAATACCTACTGAGAAGTAATAACAAAATAATAAATAGCATAGATTACATACTGATAATAAAGGTCGAGTAGCATCAGTCATACATTCAGAAAAGAAGAAATTCGGGAACTTGAACAAGGAAAATTTGCGCGCCTTCGGCGCGTATTAAAACATTTCGGTGCCCGTTCTTCTCTTCACATCTACTTCTGCGTGACATATAAAAGTAAATGCAACTTTGTGATTCATCAGACAAGTACAGTTCATGTGCCGTACGCGAAACCCGAAAATACAAGATTTGGCAGGTGGATGTCCAAAGCCTATCATCGGAAAAAATGTGTGGGTGCCCCCCCCCCCCAGTCAAAATATCTTACAGGAGGCTCTGCTCAGGGCTGCAGTTGAATTAATGTTCTTGTGCACATACCCACAGGCAGTGGCATTCCGCGAAAATCGTTCATAATGATCTGTCCCCGAGCCCCGTACCAGGAATATAATCAACACCGAGAGCCCTTGATGACCAAAGTTGTTACTGATCGTGTGACAGGGACCCTTAGCTTACGTACAAGAAACAAAATCTATGCTCTTTGAATGGACCGAACTTCTTCGAATGACACCGAAGAAAGTCCTTGCAGTTGCAATTCGCAAAGCTAGCAGACAGCTACGTATCATTCGTCCTGCGTCGCAAACGGATCGTATATAATGGATAGCTGTAATGCGCATTGTGCAGAGAATAAGAAGCCATGAAGAAGCCGCAAGGCGACATATAGGATAGTGTTGCATTTAATCTTTTCTTCATTATTTTTTATTTAACCATAACATGAGCTGATGAGCACAGGCTATACGTCCCATCGTCTTATTACAAGTGGATCTTCTTCAAAAAGCTAAGAGCAGCGAGCAAACACATGAAATGAGGTTTTTGCTAGACTACGAGTTGAAAGAACAAGCTGGCAGACCCAAGGATACATTTTACAGTTAATACGGCATGTACGCCGTATCTCCAAGAAGCCTAAGAGTCAAAGTAATTATTATTATCGCAATTCATACTAATTCGTGTTTTGCGAAACATACCTTTGGCTTGCCCGCGAAGGTTGACTTTATTTATATTGACATCACAGGTACATACCAGCTTCAGGGGCGGATCCAGGGGGAGCACAGGGGGCACGTGCCTCCCCCGAAACATCTGAGAAGGGCCCTTTTCGGCGCTCGCAGCGCGAAAAAGGACCGACAAGATCGCGCGAAGCGCTGTATCATGGGCTCTCTAAGAGCCTGGAGACCACATTAAGTGGTCTTTAGAGAGTTTAGAGCACTTTAGAGGCCCTTCAGGGCCAGTGGCCCTCTCTGAAAGACCAGAGGGGCCCTATGGACGTTCAAAGGGCCCCTGCGCAGGTCAGAGGGTCCCTGGCTAGACCGAAAGGGCCCCTGGGCGAGTCAGAAGAGCTCTGAACATGCTGAATGGTCCCTAGCCAGCAGAGGGGCCCCTGGGCAGGTCGGAGGGGCCCCTGAGCATGTCGGCTGGGTGACAAAGCAGCCAGTGCAGTCCCTTACCAGGTCGAAAGTTCCCTTGTCCTTGTTTGTCCTTGTCAGCCAGAGGACATGTTCAGTACCATCGGACGGCCCACCAGCCAGGTTCACTCTCACGCAACCCGACATGTCAATCACCTATCATTGCCTCGCATTAGGACGGAAGCTGGCAGGCGACGACTTTGCTATCGCGGCGTCAAAATGCTGAATATGGCAAAAGTTCATGTGAGCGATCGCCACTTCCGCACAACTCTTAAGCGTGAGCTACTGTCGCGGAACTCAGCTGGCGAATGATTGTGTATGAACGAATGGGTGTTTTAATGGTGTTGTGTATACGGTATCCGACTAGTTTAAGATGACGTGCAACATTGAAAAGCCGCCTTGTCGTGGATATGATGCAAATATATCTGATCTAAAGGGTCTCTGAACAGGCTGGAGTGCCCCTGGACAGACCAAAGGACCCCTGGGAAGTTCAAACTAATAAATAGGGGCAAGCCAAGGGGCTTGCCCCCCCCCCAGGTCTTGAAACTATGATTTCCCTCCCAAAACAAACTGTCGGACGTACAGTTGTAAAACTTGCCTTTGCGGCAGTCAAAATCCAGCTATCCACAGTGAAAAACTTGAAAATTTCGCGCCGCTGCGCGGCATGACACAAAATTCGCTTATACAAATTTGGAAAATAGGAAGATGAATTCATTAAGTGTCTGGCAGAGACTCTCCTTGGCGATACCTAATTGCTAGCCCCAGGGCCCACTCCCTTCATAAAATATTAACTTTCAAGTGGGATACATGTTCAGCTAGTCTGCCGAGTTCCGAAAAAAGGCGACGCGAACGCAAAGACGCGGACATCGGCACCCGGAAGGTGCTCCAGCGGTGTCCAACTTGCCGGACCGAAGAGCTAATAGTGGGACCAGGCCAGGACCATCTTCCCAAGCCATCTCGCCCCAGGCTCCTCCAGATACACAGGGACCATTTGTGCGCGGAAAAGTCGTTCTGCCTCTTGCTGCTTTTAACCATTTGCACTGTTACCAGTTATCAGTTCTGTACATATGTATACAGTTATTATTATCATATGTACTATTGAGCGCTGACTGCCACCGGTCATCGTAATTTACTATCCGAGGAATATGTATATGAAAAACTACCTTAATTTCAACATTATTCGTCATACCGAGATGTGCAACCAGGAATAGGGGTTACCTGAGGCTTGGCTCCATTCACGGTCTGGTTCCAATATTAAAATTTCGTTTTCCACGACCTACAATTACAATTTTCACACCGCTTCGCGGCATCACATCAGTGGCCATCGTCATAACGAAGCCATCGTCATCGTCTTCGGTTCGTTGTAACGGTGAATTGAATGACTAGCATTTTTAGCTTCTTATCCTTTACAAGGCCCACACGGTGCGTTTGAAGGGTTCGGAGAGGTCAAAGTACGGGAGATGTACTATTCGAAAGCTTAGCTCACGCGGAATTCAGCGATGTAAATTTGTCAAAAATCCATCGAGTGCCTTCTTTTTTAATCGACATTTTGTACGAAATCGCGCGGCCCTTTCGTTTGGCCAGAGCTATCACGTATGGCGAAAATGCAGACCAATGACATGTCTACCGATTTGTCATGTTCTGCACGTCAAGGTCTCATAGAATGCAAAGCTATTAAATGGTGTGGTTGGTTGAACGGCTGCATCAAAGCCAAGCGCTCCCGGTGTCGGCACTAAGGCGCAATCCTGCCGGCGCCTCACTCGCAGAATCGCCCCTCGCCACACGCGAGCTGAGCACTGCGCGCCACCGACCCGGCTTACGGAGCGGGCTCTCGGCCAGTCACGGACAAACGGTGCATCGCATGTTGAAAAACCTATCTATCCAAGGAGATCGTGACAAATTTCCAGCCACCTCCGATCGTTACAAATGGTACTTTTGGACAATTGTATGCACCATATTTGCCTAACGTAGCCTCTGACCGGGACTGGGCGCCGGCCAGCTCATCTCGGCCAGCTTCGATTCTCTACACGATGTGACGTCAGAGGCCACGGCGCGGACGCCGCCGGTCATGACCTGACCCTGACCGGCCAGCCGGTCGGCGGCGTCCGCGCCGTGGCCTCTGACGTCACATCGTGTACAAACTCGAAGTTGGCCGAAATGGGCCGGTGCAGCCAGTCTCGGTCAGAGGCTACGTTAGGCAAATATGGTGCATACAATTGTCCAAAAGAACCATTTGCAACGCTTGGAGGTGGCTGGGAATTTGTCATGATCTCCTTGGATAGCTAGGCTAGTGGACAGAGCTAGGTTTTTCAACAGGCGATGCACCATTTGTTCGTGACTGGCCGAGAGCCCGCTCCGTAAGCCGTAATATTTTGCATGATAGCAAGATGTGCAACAAGCAAAAGGAGTTACCTGAGGCTTGGCAACACTCACCGTCTGGTTCCGATATTAAAAATTCGTTTTCCACGTCCTAAAATTATAATTTACACGCCGCTTCGCGGCGTCACATCAGTGACCATCATCATAACGAAGCCATCATCATCGTCTTCGGTTCGTCGTAACGCTGAATTGAATGAATAACATTTTTAGCTTCTTATCCTCTACAAGGCCCATCGCCTATATTTCTAGGTCTTATCAAGCAAACCCGTAAAAATGTATCGCCGCTTGACGGCGCTAAATAACAAGTACCTACTGTAACATGAAAATACACATTACAAATGCTGCAAAGGCTTGAATACACGCACAAAATATGTGGTTACATTTGTTTTCGTCATTTCAGCCGACCCCCACTCACAAATTATCGGCGACGCCCCTGCATAGAGCCCTCTCAGGTCTGTCAAGGGCCTTCTCAGAGCGGATTTGGGACTCCCAGGCCTGACGCCCAGGCTCTAAGGCTTATCAAGGGCTTTCTCATACCTGCAATTACACTCTCAGATCGACTGGAGGCCCTTTCAGACCTTCAAAAACGCTCGGGGCCCTTTTCAGCTGGAGGGCACCTTGACGTCTGATGTGCCCCCCCGAAATTTTCCCCTGGATCCGCCCCTGACCAACTTTAATAAAATATGAAAGCTTTGTTGATTGAAATATAAAAAATGCTAGTTCGACCCGGCTGTTTATCATCTAATCCAATTCGTTATGAATGGCTTACATATGTTATAAATGTTTAATCACCATAGGAAAAGCTCAGGTACCTAAGTGACTTGCGAGTAATTCTTGCGCTTGATATTTTAATAAATATGGTAGATTGAAACTTTCTCATTCTAAATGCTTCTCTTAGTCGGAAGTCACGGTCACTGACTTGTTTATAATACCGCAGCGTCAAGTCAGATTTGAGCTGAGCCTGAGATGAGCCTCATCATCACAGCCCGAAGCAACTGCGGCACTCACCTCGAACGAGTTTCCCGTGCCGAAGTAGATGGGCACAAACGCCAGCCAGATGATGCACGTGGTGTACATGGTGAATGCGATGAACTTGGTCTCGTTAAAGTTCTCTGGCACCTTGCGCGCCTTGACGGCGTACACTGTGCACACGACGATCAGCACCATGTTGTAGACGAGCGAGACGAGGAACGACGAGTCCTTGATGCGGCACTTGAGGATGACCTCGCTGCGGTCCGGGTAGTGGGACCGCACCCCGGGCGGCTCCACCACCAGCCACGCCAGCGTGCCGAACAGCTGCACGCAGATGAGCAGCGTGGCGATCACGATCTGCGAGCGCGGACTGATGCAGCTCGGACGCTTGGCCGAGCGCGACGCCGAGTCGAAGATGCGCGAGATCCGGTTGGTCTTGGTGAAGAGCGCGCCGTAGATGAAGGAGAAGCCGAGGCCGATGCCGACCCGCTGCAGCGCGCACGCCACCGCGCTCGGCTTGGTCAGCAGCAGAAACGTGTTGAGGTAGCAGATGAGGATGCCGGCCAGCAGCATGTAGCTCAGCTCGCGGCCCGAAGCCTTCACGATCGGGGTGTCGTCATGGCGCAGGAACAGCGCGATCACCAGCAGCGTCACTAGAATTCCTGTGGCAAACAGTGGACTTAATTTCAGCGCATACATATACAATACGTTGGGCAAGGTAACGACTGCAACAGCTCCATTTTCTCCCTGCAAACACTACATTGCAAATATATTGGCAAGTACAGGTTAGTATGTAGCCATCTTTCTGTCCACATACTCCTGGGGCGTCTACAAATAATAGAAATGCTGGTCCATCATCTTTGTCAAGAAAACAAACAGGCTGGTTGCCAGGGCATATGGCTGGCGGCATGCTTATAAACCATGCATTGAAGAGATGACATTTATGGTCGTTACTGGTGAACAATTTCCCTTAATGGTCACAGAAATAGACAGCGGCTCGTCCGGGACAGATGGAGGAATCACTCCGGCAGCCGGGCGTAATCACGTCGCTCACGTGTTTCGCCGTACCTAGCACGGCGATGGCGATGGGACCGACGGAGAGCGGCGCGCTCCACTTCATGTACTGCACCTCCAGCTGGTAGCAGGAGAGCTTGTCGTCGTACGGCCAGCTGCCGTGGCCGCAGTCTCGACACGTGTGCTCGTCCAGCACGAACTCGTACGGCTCGCACTTGTCGCAGATCCAGCAGCACGTGTCGCCCTGCGGAGGAGGTACGAAGTGCGAGTGATGCACGCAGTGATGGGCAGTGTACCCGTCAGCATACAGCGCCCGTGACAAGACAGTTCTATGCATTTTTCGTGATGGCATTCACATTTATATTGTGCTACCAGCTCCGGTTCTGTGCTCAGAAGTAATAACTAGGACAACCTCATCATGATTTATTTATTTCGTATGACCTCCATGAAATAAGGATTATCATCACTCGGCCTAGTCCTGCTCCCTCAGCAAGGTCCCAGCATCCCTCCTACAGCCTATCACTCTCTTCCGATCGTATCGGAAGAGAGTGATAGGCTGTAGGAGGGATGCTGGGACCTTGCTGAGGGAGCAGGACTAGGCCGAGTGATGATAATCGTCATTTCATGGAGGTCATACGAAATAAATACATAATGATGAGGTTGTCCTTAGTTATTACTAAATGCTGGTCAATGAAAAGAGACCAGCATTTGCTGGTGCTGGTTGGTCGGTAAATGCTTCCCAACACGTCATGCCACGCCGCGGATGACGGGTAAACAAACGAGCGGCAATACCGCTTCGGCACGGAGCGGAAACACAATTGTCACGCAGCGGTGGCTATTGTGGCGCCCGGGCGGCACGCTGGCGCACCGGGCGCAATGGTAATGAGGCGGAGCTTCTATTGGCGGGGGGCATCTGCGGCAGATATAGGTTTATGTCGATGCAGTTCAATTATGCATGAACAATGTATGCTGTAATTATTTTGAGAACGGATGGTTTGGATTCGGTATTTTCGCTGGGACGGATAAACTAGTTTGTCAGTTGCTTTGTGAACCTGCTATTGAACTGTCAAATCAAGCACCGAGTACCATTGTACAACTGTATCCATTTGCCTTAATTATGAAGCAAGTATAAAACATAAACGGAATGTGCAACGTAACTGCTTGTGATATTATTACTTGAGTCGAACAAAGAGGGCCTCAAATTGCAATTTTTTTTTTGTTGTATTATCTCTTCTATTTCTCATTTGATTCTCCCTTTCTCACTAGTAGTTTTGTTTAATGGTTTTATTGGAAATCAATAATGAGCTATACTTCCTGCAAGTGTGACATTTGGTTCGTACATCAATTAAACGAGCACTAATTAATATCGTCACTTCCACCTGCTGTCCTGTGCGACATTGAAGCCCAAAGCGCGGGCTGTCGATACTGAAATAGCTCTCTGACCTTTCAATTAAATCCGCGGTTCGCCTTTGAACGCTACCTTGCTTTGGTTCCATCACGTATAATCAGATTGTCCTTTCGGAGCATATCAACTTTGTCTCGTGTTTCCTTGCCAGCCAGCCGAAGTTAGCTGTCGATTCCAGGAGTAACCTCTGAGTGAACTTTCCGGAAAGTCAAGCTTCCGGAATGGGATTGAACACCATGAAAGTATCCAATACCCACACCAAACTAATTTCGCTTTCACGTCCATATGCGGGTGAAACAGCTGGTAGTTCTACTTAACCTGGCCGCCGCGGCACAGAGACAGGGGAGGGGAGGTCAGTGACCCGGTGTGCCGGGTCATCTCCCGCGGGCGCCGCTACGGCTCGTCAGCGGCGGCGGCAGCGGCGGAGGCGGAGGCGGAGGGAGGAGTGCGCCATCGGTCACTGACGCCGGACGTGGCCCGCTGCGCTGCGTCGCTCGGCCGACCTCCACCGGTGATTAGCCGGAACTGAGGTCAGCACGGCGGGGCGCCGGCTGCTCCCGGACCGCTCCCTGACCTGCCGCCGCGCACAGACTGGCCCAGCGGCACCGCCTGCTCGGATCCCTGACCTGCCGCTGCGCACAGACTGGCCCAGCGGCACCGCCTGCTCGGATCCCTGACCTGCCGCTGCGCACAGACTGGCCCAGCGGCACCGCCTGCTCGGATCCCTGACCTGCCGCCGCGCACAGACTGGCCCAGCGGCACCGCCTGCTCGGATCCCTGACCTGCCGCCGCGCACAGACTGGCCCAGCGGCACCGCCTGCTCGGATCCCTGACCTGCCGCTGCGCACAGACTGGCCCAGCGGCACCGCCTGCTCGGATCCCTGACCTGCCGCCGCGCACAGACTGGCCCAGCGGCACCGCCTGCTCGGATCCCTGACCTGCCGCCGCGCACAGACTGGCCCAGCGGCACCGCCTGCTCGGATCCCTGACCTGCCGCTGCGCACAGACTGACCCAGCGGCACCGCCTGCTCGGCTGCCCTAGTCAGATCGGGAACCAATTTGTCTCCTTTGGACTGCAGGCATGTTTGAGTCTCCTCGTCTGCTCAGCTTATGTGTTTTGAAACCTTTGTTTGTTTTCGCTGGGCAACGTTACACCGTGCTGCTTTTTTAACTCACCGGGGAACTTAAATGTCAGTTTTAAACATGTTTTAAATGTCCTTCCTTCGCTGCCGGAATGGGGCGCATTAACTTTCGTGGAATTAAGAAAGTGGAATCTCAAGACTTTGAAAAAGTACATATCTGTAAACCAGTGATTCTCAAATAGTGGGCAATTACCCCACTTCGGGTAATGAAGGAGGGGGCGAAGGTGATAGCGATTGAGCAGCGTAGATACAAATCAAAGCTGATTTGTTTGATGGTGGCGCAGTGTTGGATTTTTCGTTTCATGACCTGGTAAAAGTCCATGAGTTGGAGAGCAAAATGGTATTGCTAGGAAAATTAATATTTTCATTTTTTAGAAATGATTTTCCTTGAAAAGCAAAAAATCTTGATTTGTAATAAATATTAAATCCTTGTGAGGATTTTTTTAAATTTTATTTCAACTACAATGTAAGAAATATAAGATGAAAAGAGAGCAAATTTCCGGGAAAAAATGAAGAGCAAAATCATTTGAACCCAAAAGTCCAGAAAATGAACAAAATTCCATGGCTGTGGTGACGCACAGTGCACACGTACATACATCTATCGCAGGTATTGTCCCAGGTCTATCCCAGGTTTCACTGTCGCCAAATTATTGCAAAGAGCATAAAAACAAAATAATGTTAAATGAGACTCAACTATGTGTTGCGGTTTACGTCTTGTACGCTGGTAATCAACGCTTTAGACCGAGCAGAACGGCACACATGTTTACCTATATTCTTGTCCCTAGATGGCACTAGTAGTACATTCCTGAAGTTATGCTATACCGCATAGCTTAACACGCGCAGTGGAGGGAAGGGAGGGGGGGGGGGGGCACTTTTGTGCCCCCCCCCCACATTTTTTTCGTGAATAGCTCAAAAACGAAGCTGAGCAGGGCGGTGTTTTTTTTTGCGCGACATTAACGCAAACTCAATAGCGGATCGTTTGACGCAAAATAAATACATATCGGTCGACACATTTTTGAGTTATATGGATTTGCAGTCCAAGATGGCGGCGAGAATCGAGGTCGCCAAAGCGATATCTTCGGAACCAATAGTCGGATCGGAATGATTCAAACGCCATTCGGTAGGCAATGTCAATGTTCATCCCCGGAAACAGCTTTGGACACATTGCTGGTGAGCTGTGACGTCACATAGGTCATATTCCCAAAAATATGACATTTGACCATATTTGACCTTCGTGACCTCGTTTGATCAAGAAGATATTGACTGAAGGTCACGCAAATTTCAGAAAATGTAGATCATCATAGCACCTACCTACCCCGTAAGTTTAGTCATTCTAGCTCTCATACTGTGGGAGATCTTAGGGGGGGGGGGGGGGGGGTGGGGGGCACTGAAGTGTCCCACCTCCACTGCGTGTTAGTGGCATACCCCTCTCCACTGCGCGTGTTAAC
>JAXIVJ010010915.1:2500-45524 GCA_036785665.1 Chirona hameri | reverse complement strand
GTACCTGTGTCCAGAGCCACAGGCCTCCCCTGGCCGTGCGTCCCTCTCCCCCGACATCAGCGTACCTGTGTCCAGAGGGTCCATACCTGTGTCCAGAGGGTCTGTACCTGTGTCCAGAGCCACAGGCCTCCCCTGGCCGTGCGTCCCTCTCCCCCCGACATCAGCGTACCTGTGTCCAGAGGGTCCATATCTGTGTCCAGAGCCACAGGCCTCCCCTGGCCGTGTGTCCCTCTCCCCCCGACATCAGCGTACCTGTGTCCAGAGGGTCCATACCTGTGTCCAGAGCCACAGGCCTCCCCTGGCCGTGCGTCCCTCTCCCCCGACATCAGCGTACCTGTGTCCAGAGGGTCCATATCTGTGTCCAGAGCCACAGGCCTCCCCTGGCCGTGCGTCCCTCTCCCCCCGACATCAGCGTACCTGTGTCCAGAGGGTCCATACCTGTGTCCAGAGGGTCCGTACCTGTGTCCAGAGCCACAGGCCTCCCCTGGCCGTGCGTCCCTCTCCCCCCGACATCAGCGTACCTGTGTCCAGAGGGTCCATACCTGTGTCCAGAGGGTCCGTACCTGTGTCCAGAGCCACAGGCCTCCCCTGGCCGTGCGTCCCTCTCCCCCCGATATCAGCGTACCTGTGTCCAGAGGGCCCATACCTGTGTCCAGAGCCACAGGCCTCCCCTGGCCGTGTGTCCCTCTCCCCCCGACATCAGCGTACCTGTGTCAAGAGGGTCCGTAACTGTGTCCAGAGCCACAGGCCTCCCCTGGCCGTGCGTCCCTCTCCCCCCCGACATCAGCGTACCTGTGTCCAGAGGGTCCATACCTGTGTCCAGAGGGTCCATACCTGTGTCCAGAGGGTCCATACCTGTGTCCAGAGCCACAGGCCTCCCCTGGCCGTGCGTCCCTCTCCCCCCGACATCAGCGTACCTGTGTCCAGAGGGTCCATACCTGTGTCCAGAGCCACAGGCCTCCCCTGGCCGTGTGTCCCTCTCCCCCCGACATCAGCGTACCTGTGTCCAGAGGGTCCATACCTGTGTCCAGAGCCACAGGCCTCCCCTGGCCGTGCGTCCCTCTCCCCCCGACATCAGCGTACCTGTGTCCAGAGGGCCCATACCTGTGTCCAGAGGGTCCGTACCTGTGTCCAGAGCCACAGGCCTCCCCTGGCCGTGTGTCCCTCCCCCCGACATCAGCGTACCTGTGTCCAGAGGGTCCATACCTGTGTCCAGAGCCACAGGCCTCCCCTGGCCGTGCGTCCCTCTCCCCCCGACATCAGCGTACCTGTGTCCAGAGGGTCCATACCTGTGTCAGCCGCTCGGAGCAGCTCACTCCACTGAACACCGGCTCTGGTGACCGCGGCCGGCCAGGTCAGGGCGGAATGGGTCACGGGCCGCGACCCAACACCTACCTGCCGCCCTCCTGGACAGATGCGGCCTGGCAGACCGAGGCACGCACGGCCAGGGGAGGCCTGTGGCTCTGGACACAGGTATGGACCCTCTGGACACAGGTATGGACCCTCTGGACACAGGTACGCTGATGTCGGGGGGAGAGGGACACACGGCCAGGGGAGGCCTGTGGCTCTGGACACAGATATGGACCCTCGACACAGGTACGCTGATGTCGGGGGGAGAGGGACGCACGGCCAGGGGAGGCCTGTGGCTCTGGACACAGGTATGGACCCTCTGGACACAGGTATGGACCCTCTGGACACAGGTACGCTGATGTCGGGGGAGAGGGACACACGGCCAGGGGAGGCCTGTGGCTCTGGACACAGGTATGGACCCTCTGGACACAGGTACGCTGATGTCGGGGGGAGAGGGACACACGGCCAGGCGAGGCCTGTGGCTCTGGACACAGGTATGGACCCTCTGGACACAGGTATGGACCCTCTGGACACAGGCCTCCCCTGGCCAGAGCCACAGGCCTCCCCTGGCCGTGCGTCCCTCTCCCCCCGACCTCAGCGTACCTGTGTCCAGAGGGTCCATACCTGTGTCCAGAGCCACAGGCCTCCCCTGGCCGTGCGTCCCTCTCCCCCGACATCAGCGTACCTGTGTCCAGAGGGTCCATACCTGTGTCCAGAGGGTCCATACCTGTGTCCAGAGCCACAGGCCTCCCCTGGCCGTGCGTCCCTCTCCCCCCGACATCAGCGTACCTGTGTCCAGAGGGTCCATACCTGTGTCCAGAGGGTCCATACCTGTGTCCAGAGCCACAGGCCTCCCCTGGCCGTGTGTCCCTCTCCCCCCGACATCAGCGTACCTGTGTCCAGAGGGTCCATACCTGTGTCCAGAGCCACAGGCCTCCCCTGGCCGTGTGTCCCTCTCCCCCCGACATCAGCGTACCTGTGTCCAGAGGGTCCATACCTGTGTCCAGAGCCACAGGCCTCCCCTGGCCGTGCGTCCCTCTCCCCCCGACATCAGCGTACCTGTGTCCAGAGGGTCCATACCTGTGTCCAGAGGGTCCATACCTGTGTCCAGAGCCACAGGCCTCCCCTGGCCGTGTGTCCCTCTCCCCCCGACATCAGCGTACCTGTGTCCAGAGGGTCCATACCTGTGTCCAGAGCCACAGGCCTCCCCTGGCCGTGCGTCCCTCTCCCCCGACATCAGCGTACCTGTGTCCAGAGGGTCCATATCTGTGTCCAGAGCCACAGGCCTCCCCTGGCCGTGTGTCCCTCTCCCCCCGACATCAGCGTACCTGTGTCCAGAGGGTCCATACCTGTGTCCAGAGCCACAGGCCTCCCCTGGCCGTGCGTCCCTCTCCCCCCGACATCAGCGTACCTGTGTCCAGAGGGTCCATACCTGTGTCCAGAGCCACAGGCCTCCCCTGGCCGTGTGTCCCTCTCCCCCCGACATCAGCGTACCTGTGTCCAGAGGGTCCATACCTGTGTCCAGAGCCACAGGCCTCCCCTGGCCGTGCGTCCCTCTCCCCCCCGACATCAGCGTACCTGTGTCCAGAGGGTCCATACCTGTGTCCAGAGGGTCCATACCTGTGTCCAGAGCCACAGGCCTCCCCTGGCCGTGTGTCCCTCTCCCCCCGACATCAGCGTACCTGTGTCCAGAGGGTCCATATCTGTGTCCAGAGGGTCCATACCTGTGTCCAGAGCCACAGGGCTCCCCTGGCCGTGCGTCCTTCTCCCCCCCGACATCAGCGTACCCGTGTCCAGAGGGTCCATACCTGTGTCCAGAGGGTACATACCTGTGTCCAGAGCCACAGGCCTCCCCTGGCCGTGCGTCCCTCTCCCCCGACATCAGCGTACCTGTGTCCAGAGGGTCCATACCGGTGTCCAGAGGGTCCATACCTGTGTCCAGAGCCACAGGCCTCCCCTGGCCGTGCGTCCCTCTCCCCCCGACATCAGCGTACCTGTGTCCAGAGGGTCAATACCTGTGTCCAGAGCCACAGGCCTCCCCTGGCCGTGTGTCCCTCTCCCCCCGACATCAGCGTACCTGTGTCCAGAGGGTCCGTACCTGTGTCCAGAGGGTCCATACCTGTGTCCAGAGCCACAGGCCTCCCCTGGCCGTGTGTCCCTCTCCCCCCGACATCAGCGTACCTGTGTCCAGAGGGTCCATATCTGTGTCCAGAGCCACAGGCCTCCCCTGGCCGTGTGTCCCTCTCCCCCCGACATCAGCGTACCTGTGTCCAGAGGGTCCATACCTGTGTCCAGAGCCACAGGCCTCCCCTGGCCGTGTGTCCCTCTCCCCCCGACATCAGCGTACCTGTGTCCAGAGGGTCCATATCTGTGTCCAGAGCCACAGGCCTCCCCTGGCCGTGCGTCCCTCTCCCCCCGACATCAGCGTACCTGTGTCCAGAGGGTCCGTACCTGTGTCCAGAGCCACAGGCCTCCCCTGGCCGTGTGTCCCTCTCCCCCCGACATCAGCGTACCTGTGTCCAGAGGGTCCGTACCTGTGTCCAGAGCCACAGGCCTCCCCTGGCCGTGTGTCCCTCTCCCCCCGACATCAGCGTACCTGTGTCCAGAGGGTCCATACCTGTGTCCAGAGGGTCCATACCTGTGTCCAGAGCCACAGGCCTCCCCTGGCCGTGTCCCTCTCCCCCCGACATCAGCGTACCTGTGTCCAGAGGGTCCATACCTGTGTCCAGAGCCACAGGCCTCCCCTGCCCGTGTGTCCCTCTCCCCCCGACATCAGCGTACCTGTGTCCAGAGGGTCCATACCTGTGTCCAGAGCCACAGGCCTCCCTGGCCGTGTGTCCCTCTCCCCCCGACATCAGCGTACCTGTGTCCAGAGGGTCCATACCTGTGTCCAGAGCCACAGGCCTCCACTGGCCGTGTGTCCCTCTCCCCCCGACATCAGCGTACCTGTGTCCAGAGGGTCCATACCTGTGTCCAGAGGTCCATACCTGTGTCCAGAGCCACAGGCCTCCCCTGGCCGTGTGTCCCTCTCCCCCCGACATCAGCGTACCTGTGTCCAGAGGGTCCATACCTGTGTCCAGAGGGTCCATACCTGTGTCCAGAGCCACAGGCCTCCCCTGGCCGTGTGTCCCTCTCCCCCCGACATCAGCGTACCTGTGTCCAGAGGGTCCATACCTGTGTCCAGAGCCACAGGCCTCCCCTGGCCGTGTGTCCCTCTCCCCCGACATCAGCGTACCTGTGTCCAGAGGGTCCATACCTGTGTCCAGAGGGTCCATACCTGTGTCCAGAGCCACAGGCCTCCCCTGGCCGTGTGTCCCTCTCCCCCCGACATCAGCGTACCTGTGTCCAGAGGGTCCATACCTGTGTCCAGAGCCACAGGCCTCCCCTGGCCGTGTGTCCCTCTCCCCCGACATCAGCGTACCTGTGTCCAGAGGGTCCATACCTGTGTCCAGAGGGTCCATACCTGTGTCCAGAGCCACAGGCCTCCCCTGGCCGTGCGTCCCTCTCCCCCCGACATCAGCGTACCTGTGTCCAGAGGGTCCATATCTGTGTCCAGAGCCACAGGCCTCCCCTGGCCGTGTGTCCCTCTCCCCCCGACATCAGCGTACCTGTGTCCAGAGGGTCCATACCTGTGTCCAGAGGATCCATACCTGTGTCCAGAGCCACAGGCCTCCCCTGGCCGTGCGTGCCTCGGTCTGCCAGGCCGCATCTGTCCAGGAGGGCGGCAGGTAGGTGTTGGGTCGCGGCCCGTGACCCATTCCGCCCTGACCTGGCCGGCCGCGGTCACCAGAGCCGGTGTTCAGTGGAGTGAGCTGCTCCGAGCGGCTGACGTTAGGCACGTCATAAAAACCTGATGTGGGGAGAGGCACGCAGTGATGGTGAATTATCAGTTCGTGGGCTAACTTATCTTACGTCAGATGTGTGTAAACAAGATGAATGTGTGCAGCAAGAACATACAATTCATCCCAATAATAACAACTATATCTCAAAGAGGGAGCAGAATCAAGTACATTTTTTCATAAGTAGGACAAATATTCATTTCACTTGTTTTTATTGTTCACCTCGACCCGTGCCAAACATTACCCTCGCGCTCTCACCGATCTGCAGCTGTTTCGGCGTCTCCGGTTCGTCGTGTAGTTTAAAATAGCTCCCTGATTGGCCGCTGCCGCCGTTGGCGTCCGCTGATTGGCCGGGCTCGCGTGGCCCGTCGATCAGCGGGCGCCGTGATTGGCTGGTGATGACGTGAACGGTGGACGAGTCTACCAAAGATGGCAGCGCGTACAGCCCGTGCTTGTGCTCGCCAATGTATAGCGTCGGCCTAGGCACGGCAAAGCGGGGAGAAGGGTTAGAAATGATCGTCGAGAGAGCGTTGAAGTTCTGTCAAGTTGCATACACTTGTGGTCATTGCAACAATTAACAGAACGAATGATCAATAAGCCGATTTACGAGTACAGTAATTGCATTTGATTCGTGTGTATTACCTGCGTTAGGGCACAACATACAAAGAAGTTGCAACTTGACTCAATTATACAATACACATTCACCTCTTTCCACACATTAGCAACCTATCACATCGGTGGGACTTATTAACAAGTTAAGCCCCAAGGTAACAATATCCCTGTTCCGTGTTCGCTAGACAAATCTGTCACCATTATATCAGCTGGTATTCCTTTCAGATGGCAATACTGCAAGTCACTTCCCTGCCCTTTTTCAGTGCTCCCCTGCGGTGCTTCAGCCCACTTTGTCGGCTATATCACGCCAGAAACACGCTCCGGGGTACTCACACCAGCTGCCTGGCCTCGGCCACGTCATGCTCCGGGGTACTCACACCAGCTGCCTGGCCTCGGCCACGTCATGCTCCAGTGTACTCACACCAGCTGCCTGGCCTCGGTCACGTCATGATCCGGTGTACTCACACCAGCTGCCTGGCCTCGGTCACGTCATGCTCCAGAGTACTCACACCAGCTGCCTGACCTCGGTCACGTCATGATCCGGGGTACTCACACCAGCTGCCTGGCCTCGGTCACGTCATGCTCCGGGGTACTCACACCAGCTGCCTGGCCTCGGCCACGTCATGCTCCGGGGTACTCACACCAGCTGCCTGGCCTCGGTCACGTCATGATCCGGGGTACTCACACCAGCTGCCTGGCCTCGGTCACGTCATGCTCCGGGGTACTCACACCAGCTGCCTGGCCTCGGCCACGTCATGCTCCGGGGTACTCACACCAGCTGCCTGGCCTCGGTCACGTCATGATCCGGGGTACTCACACCAGCTGCCTGGCCTCGGTCACGTCATGCTCCGGGGTACTCACACCAGCTGCCTGGCCTCGGCCACGTCATGCTCCGGGGTACTCACACCAGCTGCCTGGCCTCGGCCACGTCATGCTCCGGGGTACTCACACCAGCTGCCTGGCCTCGGTCACGTCACGCTCCAGTGTACTCACACCAGCTGCCTGGCCTCGGTCACGTCATGCTCCGGGGTACTCACACGAGCTGCCTGGCCTCGGTCACGTCATGCTCCGGGGTACTCACACCAGTTGCCTGGCCTCGGCCAAGTCATGCTCCGGTGTACTCACACCAGCTGCCTGGCCTCGGTCACGTCACGCTCCAGTGTACTCACACCAGCTGCCTGGCCTCGGTCACGTCATGCTCCAGTGTACTCACACGAGCTGCCTGGCCTCGGCCACGTCATGCTCCAGTGTACTCACACCAGCTGCCTGGCCTCGGTCACGTCACGCTCCAGTGTACTCACACCAGCTGCCTGGCCTCGGTCACGTCACGCTCCGGGGTACTCACACCAGCTGCCTGGCCTCGGTCACGTCATGCTCCAGTGTACTCACACCAGCTGCCTGGCCTCGGTCACGTCATGCTCCGGGGTACTCACACGAGCTGCCTGGCCTCGGTCACGTCACGCTCCGGGGTACTCACACCAGCTGCCTGGCCTCGGCCACGTCATGCTCCAGTGTACTCACACCAGCTGCCTGGCCTCGGTCACGTCATGCTCCGGGGTACTCACACCAGCTGCCTGGCCTCGGCCACGTCACGCTCCAGTGTACTCACACCAGCTGCCTGGCCTCCGCCACGTCATGCTCCAGTGTACTCACACCAGCTGCCTGGCCTCGGTCACGTCATGCTCCGGTGTACTCACACCAGCTGCCTGGCCTCGGTCACGTCATGCTCCGGGGTACTCACACGAGCTGCCTGGCCTCGGCCACGTCATGCTCCGGTGTACTCACACCAGCTGCCTGGCCTCGGCCACGTCATGCTCCGGGGTACTCACACCAGCTGCCTGGCCTCGGTCACGTCATGCTCCAGTGTACTCACACCAGCTGCCTGGCCTCGGTCACGTCATGCTCCAGTGTACTCACACCAGCTGCCTGGCCTCGGTCACGTCATGCTCCGGGGTACTCACACCAGCTGCCTGGCCTCGGTCACGTCATGCTCCAGTGTACTCACACCAGCTGCCTGGCCTCGGCCACGTCATGCTCCAGTGTACTCACACCAGCTGCCTGGCCTCCGCCACGTCATGCTCCAGTGTACTCACACCAGCTGCCTGGCCTCGGTCACGTCATGCTCCGGTGTACTCACACCAGCTGCCTGGCCTCGGTCACGTCATGCTCCGGGGTACTCACACGAGCTGCCTGGCCTCGGCCACGTCATGCTCCGGTGTACTCACACCAGCTGCCTGGCCTCGGCCACGTCATGCTCCGGGGTACTCACACCAGCTGCCTGGCCTCGGCCAAGTCATGCTCCGGGGTACTCACACCAGCTGCCTGGCCTCGGCCACGTCATGCTCCGGGGTACTCACACCAGCTGCCTGGCCTCGGTCACGTCATGCTCCAGTGTACTCACACCAGCTGCCTGGCCTCGGTCACGTCATGCTCCAGTGTACTCACACCAGCTGCCTGGCCTCGGCCACGTCATGCTCCAGTGTACTCACACCAGCTGCCTGGCCTCGGTCACGTCACGCTCCAGTGTACTCACACCAGCTGCCTGGCCTCGGTCACGTCATGCTCCAGTGTACTCACACGAGCTGCCTGGCCTCGGCCACGTCATGCTCCAGTGTACTCACACCAGCTGCCTGGCCTCGGTCACGTCACGCTCCAGTGTACTCACACCAGCTGCCTGGCCTCGGTCACGTCACGCTCCGGGGTACTCACACCAGCTGCCTGGCCTCGGTCACGTCATGCTCCAGTGTACTCACACCAGCTGCCTGGCCTCGGTCACGTCATGCTCCGGGGTACTCACACGAGCTGCCTGGCCTCGGTCACGTCACGCTCCGGGGTACTCACACCAGCTGCCTGGCCTCGGCCACGTCATGCTCCAGTGTACTCACACCAGCTGCCTGGCCTCGGTCACGTCATGCTCCGGGGTACTCACACCAGCTGCCTGGCCTCGGCCACGTCACGCTCCAGTGTACTCACACCAGCTGCCTGGCCTCCGCCACGTCATGCTCCAGTGTACTCACACCAGCTGCCTGGCCTCGGTCACGTCATGCTCCGGTGTACTCACACCAGCTGCCTGGCCTCGGTCACGTCATGCTCCGGGGTACTCACACGAGCTGCCTGGCCTCGGCCACGTCATGCTCCGGGGTACTCACACCAGCTGCCTGGCCTCCGCCACGTCATGCTCCAGTGTACTCACACCAGCTGCCTGGCCTCGGCCACGTCACGCTCCAGTTTACTCACACCAGCTGCCTGGCCTCGGTCACGTCATGCTCCAGTGTACTCACACCAGCTGCCTGGCCTCGGCCACGTCATGCTCCAGTGTACTCACACCAGCTGCCTGGCCTCGGCCACGTCATGCTCCGGGGTACTCACACCAGCTGCCTGGCCTCGGTCACGTCATGCTCCAGTGTACTCACACCAGCTGCCTGGCCTCGGTCACGTCATGCTCCGGGGTACTCACACCAGCTGCCTGGCCTCGGTCACGTCATGCTCCAGTGTACTCACACCAGCTGCCTGGCCTCGGTCACGTCATGATCCGGTGTACTCACACCAGCTGCCTGGCCTCGGCCACGTCATGCTCCAGTGTACTCACACCAGCTGCCTGGCCTCGGCCACGTCATGCTCCAGTGTACTCACACCAGCTGCCTGGCCTCGGCCACGTCATGCTCCGGGGTACTCACACCAGCTGCCTGGCCTCGGCCACGTCATGCTCCAGTGTACTCACACCAGCTGCCTGGCCTCGGTCACGTCATGCTCCAGTGTACTCACACCAGCTGCCTGGCCTCGGCCACGTCATGCTCCGGGGTACTCACACCAGCTGCCTGGCCTCGGCCAAGTCATGCTCCGGGGTACTCACACCAGCTGCCTGGCCTCGGCCACGTCATGCTCCGGGGTACTCACACCAGCTGCCTGGCCTCGGCCAAGTCATGCTCCGGGGTACTCACACCAGCTGCCTGGCCTCGGCCACGTCATGCTCCAGTGTACTCACACCAGCTGCCTGGCCTCGGCCACGTCATGCTCCAGTGTACTCACACCAGCTGCCTGGCCTCGGTCACGTCATGCTCCGGGGTACTCACACCAGCTGCCTGGCCTCGGCCACGTCATGCTCCGGGGTACTCACACCAGCTGCCTGGCCTCCGCCACGTCATGCTCCAGTGTACTCACACCAGCTGCCTGGCCTCGGCCAAGTCATGCTCCGGGGTACTCACACCAGCTGCCTGGCCTCGGCCACGTCATGCTCCAGTGTACTCACACCAGCTGCCTGGCCTCCGCCACGTCATGCTCCAGTGTACTCACACCAGCTGCCTGGCCTCCGCCACGTCATGCTCCGGGGTACTCACACCAGCTGCCTGGCCTCGGTCACGTCATGCTCCGGGGTACTCACACGAGCTGCCTGGCCTCGGCCACGTCATGCTCCAGTGTACTCACACCAGCTGCCTGGCCTCGGTCACGTCATGCTCCGGGGTACTCACACCAGCTGCCTGGCCTCCGCCACGTCATGCTCCGGGGTACTCACACCAGCTGCCTGGCCTCGGCCACGTCATGCTCCAGTGTACTCACACCAGCTGCCTGGCCTCGGTCACGTCATGCTCCGGGGTACTCACACCAGCTGCCTGGCCTCGGCCACGTCATGCTCCGGGGTACTCACACCAGCTGCCTGGCCTCGGTCACGTCATGCTCCAGTGTACTCACACCAGCTGCCTGGCCTCGGTCACGTCATGATCCGGGGTACTCACACCAGCTGCCTGGCCTCGGTCACGTCATGCTCCAGTGTACTCACACCAGCTGCCTGGCCTCGATCACGTCATGATCCGGGGTACTCACACCAGCTGCCTGGCCTCGGCCACGTCATGCTCCAGTGTACTCACACCAGCTGCCTGGCCTCGGTCACGTCATGATCCGGGGTACTCACACCAGCTGCCTGGCCTCGGTCGTCATGCTCCAGTGTACTCACACCAGCTGCCTGGCCTCGGCCACGTCATGCTCCGGGGTACTCACACCAGCTGCCTGGCCTCGGTCACGTCATGCTCCAGTGTACTCACACCAGCTGCCTGGCCTCGGTCACGTCATGCTCCAGTGTACTCACACCAGCTGCCTGGCCTCGGTCACGTCATGCTCCGGGGTACTCACACCAGCTGCCTGGCCTCGGTCACGTCATGCTCCAGTGTACTCACACCAGCTGCCTGGCCTCGGCCACGTCATGCTCCGGGGTACTCACACCAGCTGCCTGGCCTCGGTCACGTCATGCTCCAGTGTACTCACACCAGCTGCCTGGCCTCCGCCACGTCATGAGTCAGAGTCCGCAGCGTCTCGGTCGCCACGGTGGTGTGCGGCACCAGGTACAGAGCGTCAAACGCCAGCGCGTACACCGCCACCACGGGCGAGTCCAACTCAGTCTGCCGAGGAGGATACCGTAGTCAGTGTAGTGGCAGACGGCGAGTCCAACCCCGTCTGCGGAGGAGGACACAGCGGCCAGTAGTGACCGGATGTCCCAAAGCTCCGACAGACCAAGAGATGTAATTGACCTCCAAGGCAGGGCTAGCGGGCTTGACCAATGGACGTGGACCATAGCCGAGTGGCAGACGGTTGGCTAGCCGTCGCTCTGATAGCTGGCGCTCTGATAGCCGGCGCTCTGATTGACTGGCAACTCGGTAACGTTTGCAAACAGCAAGTATGGTGCGGTTGTGGAGCAGTTGCGGCGCATTTGTGGGGCGAATGTGCACCACGTCGTATGACGTCAGTGTTTGTGCCATGTTTAGCTTCTCCGGGCCACACCGCGCTGGAGCAGCTCCGACAGGTACCACACCCCTACGACAGGGTCACACCGCGCTGGAGCAGCTCCGACAGGTATCACACCGCTACGACAGGGCCACACCGCGCTGGAGCAGCTCCGACAGGTACCACACCGCGCTGGAGCAGCTCCGACAGGTACCACACCGCTCCGACAGGGCCACACCGCGCTGGAGCAGCTCCGACAGGTACCACACCGCTACGACAGGGCCACACCGCGCTGGAGCAACTCCGACAGGTACCACACCGCTCCGACAAGGCCACACCGCGCTGGAGCAACTCCGACAGGTAACACACCGCTACGACAGGGCCACACCGCGCTGGAGCAACTCCGACAGGTACCACACCGCTCCGACAGGGCCACACCGCGCTGGAGCAGCTCCGACAGGTACCACACCGCTACGACAGGGCCACACCGCGCTGGAGCAACTCCGACAGGTAACACACCGCTACGACAGGGCCACACCGCGCTGGAGCAACTCCGACAGGTACCACACCGCTACGACAGGGCCACACCGCGCTGGAGCAGCTCCGACAGGTACCACGCCGCTACGACAGGGCCACACCGCGCTGGAGCAGCTCCGACAGGTACCACACCGCTACGACAGGTACCACACCGCGCTGGAGCAGCTCCGACAGGTACCACACCGCGCTGGAGCAGCTCCGACAGGTACCACACCGCGCTGGAGCAGCTCCGACAGGTACCACACCGCGCTGGAGCAGCTCCGACAGGTACCACACCGCTACGACAGGGCCACACCGCGCTGGAGCAACTCCGACAGGTACCACACCGCTACGACAGGGCCACACCGCGCTGGAGCAGCTCCGACAGGTACCATACCGCTACCACAGAGCCACACCGCGCTGGAGCAACTCCGACAGGTACCACACCGCTCCGACAAGGCCACACCGCGCTGGAGCAGCTCCGACAGGTACCACACCGCTACGACAGGGCCACACCGCGCTGGAGCAACTCCGACAGGTACCACACCGCTACGACAGGGCCACACCGCGCTGGAGCAAATCCGACAGGTACCACACCGCTACGACAGGGCCACACCGCGCTGGAGCAACTCCGACAGGTACCACACCGCGCTGGAGCAGCTCCGACAGGTGCCACACCCCTATGACAGGGCCACACCGCACTGGAGCAGCTCCGACAGGTACCACACCGCGCTGGAGCAGCTCCGACAGGTACCACACCGCTACGACAGGGCCACACCGCGCTGGAGCAACTCCGACAGGTACCACACCGCGCTGGAGCAGCTCCGACAGGTACCACACCGCTACGACAGGGCCACACCGCGCTGGAGCAGCTCCGACAGGTACCACACTGCTACGACAGGGCCACACCGCGCTGGAGCAACTCCGACAGGTACTACACCGCGCTGGAGCAGCTCCGACAGGTACCACACCGCTACGACAGGGCCACACCGCGCTGGAGCAGCTCCGACAGGTACCACACCGCGCTGGAGCAGCTCCGACAGGTACCACACCGCTACGACAGGGCCACACCGCGCTGGAGCAGCTCCGACAGGTACCATACCCCTACGACAGGGCCACACCGCGCTGGAGCAGCTTCGACAGGTACCACACCGCTACGACAGGGCCACACCGCGCTGGAGCAGCTCCGACAGGTACCACACCCCTACGACAGGACCACACCGCGCTGGAGCAACTCCGACAGGTACCACACCGCTACGACAGGGCCACACCGCGCTGGAGCAGCTCCGACAGGTACCACACCGCGCTGGAGCAGCTCCGACAGGTACCACACCCCTACGACAGAGCCACACCGCGCTGGAGCAGCTCCGACAGGTACCACACCCCTACGACAGAACCACACCGCGCTGGAGCAACTCCGACAGGTACCACACCGCTACGACAGCGCCACACCGCGCTGGAGCAGCTCCGACAGGTACCACAACGCGCTGGAGCAGCTCCAACAGGTACCACACCGCTACGACAGGGCCACACCGCGCTGGAGCAGCTCCGACAGGTACCACACCGCGCTGGAGCAGCTCCGACAGGTACCACACCGCGCTGGAGCAGCTCCGACAGGTACCACACCGCGCTTGAGCAACTCCGACAGGTACCACACCGCTACGACAGGGCCACACCGCGCTGGAGCGGCTCCGACAGGTACCACACCGCGCTGGAGCAGCTCCGACAGGTACCACACCGCTCCGACAGGGCCACACCGCGCTGGAGCAGCTCCGACAGGTACCACACCGCTACGACAGGGCCACACCGCGCTGGAGCAGCTCCAACAGGTACCACACCGCGCTGGAGCAGCTCCGACAGGTACCACACCGCTACGACAGGGCCACACCGCGCTGGAGCAGCTCCGACAGGTACCACACCGCTACGACAGGGCCACACCGCGCTGAAGCAGCTCCGACAGGTACCACACCGCTACGACAGGGCCACACCGCGCTGGAGCAGCTCCGACAGGTACCACACCGCGCTGGAGCAGCTCCGACAGGTACCACACCGCTACGACAGGGTCACACCGCGCTGGAGCAGCTCCGACAGGTACCACACCGCGCTGGAGCAGCTCCGACAGGTACCACACTGCTACGACAGGGCCACACGCGCTGGAGCAGCTCCGACAGGTACCACACCGCTACGACAGGATCACACCGCGCTGGAGCAGCTCCGACAGGTACCACACCGCGCTGGAGCAGCTCCGACAGGTACCACACCGCTACGACAGGGCCACACCGCGCTGGAGCAGCTCCGACAGGTACCACACCGCTACGACAGGGCCACACCCCGCTGGAGCAGCTCCGACAGGTACCACACCGCGCTGGAGCAGCTCCGACAGGTACCACACCGCTACGACAGGGCCACACCGCGCTGGAGCAGCTCCGACAGGTACCACACCGCGCTGGAGCAGCTCCGACAGGTACCACACCGCTACGACAGGGCCACACCGCGCTGGAGCAGCTCCGACAGGTACCACACCGCGCTGGAGCAGCTCCGACAGGTACCACACCGCTACGACAGGGCCACACCCCGCTAGAACAGCTCCGACAGATACCACACCGCTACGACAGGGCCACACCCCGCTGGAACAGCTCCGACAGATACCACACCGCTCCGACAAGGCCACACCGCGCTGGAGCAACTCCGACAGGTACCACACCGCTACGACAGGGCCACACCGCGCTGGAGCAGCTCCGACAGGTACCACACCGCTACGACAGGGCCACACCGCGCTGGAGAAGCTCCGGCAGGTACCACACCGCGCTGGAGCAGCTCCGACAGGTACCACACCGCTACGACAGGGTCACACCGCGCTGGAGCAGCTCCGACAGGTACCACACCGCTCTGGAGCAGCTCCGACAGGTACCACACCGCTATGACAGGGCCACACCGCGCTGGAGCAGCTCCGACAGGTACCACACCGCGCTGGAGCAGCTCCGAATGGTACCACACCCCTACGACAGGGCTACATCGCGCTGGAGCAGCTTCGACAGGTACCACACCGCTACGACAGGGCCACACCGCGCTGGAGCAGCTCCGACAGGTACCACACCCCTACGACAGGACCACACCGCGCTGGGGAACTCCGACAGGTACCACACCGCTACGACAGGGCCACACCGCGCTGGAGCAGCTCCGACAGGTACCACACCGCGCTGGAGCAGCTCCGACAGGTACCACACCGCTACGACAGGGCCACACCGCGCTGGAGAAGCTCCGACAGGTACCACACCGCTACGACAGGGCCACACCGCGCTGGAGCAGCTCCGACAGGTACCACACCCCTACGACAAGGCCACACCGCGCTGGAGCAGCTCCAACAGGTACCACACCGCTACGACAGGGCCACACCGCGCTGGAGCAGCTCCGACAGGTACCACACCGCTACGACAGGGCCACACCGCGCTGGAACAGCTCCGACAGGTACCACACCGCGCTGGAGCAGCTCCGACAGGTACCACACCGCTACGACAGGGTCACACCGCGCTGGAGCAGCCCCGACAGGTACCACACCGCTACGACAGGGCCACACCGCGCTGGAACAGCTCCGACAGGTACAACACCGCTCCGACAGGGCCACACCGCGCTGGAACAGCTCCGACAGGTACCACACCGCTACGACAGGGCCACACCGCGCTGGAACAGCTCCGACAGATACCACACCGCTACGACAGGGCCACACCGCGCTGGAGCAGCTCCGACAGGTACCACACCGCGCTGGAGCAGCTCCGACAGGTACCACACCCCTACGACAGGGCCACACCGCGCTGGAGCAGCTCCGACAGGTACCACACCCCTACGACAGGACCACACCGCGCTGGAGCAACTCCGACAGGTACCACACCGCTACGACAGGGCCACACCGCGCTGGAGCAGCTCCGACAGGTACCACACCACGCTGGAGCAGCTCCAACAGGTACCACACCGATACGACAGGGCCACACCGCGCTGGAGCAGCTCCGACAGGTACCACACCGCGCTGGAGCAGCTCCGACAGGTACCACACCGCTACGACAGGGCCACACCGCGCTGGAGCAGCTCCGACAGGTACCACACCGCGCTGGAGCAGCTCCGACAGGTACCACACCGCTCCGACAGGGCCACACCGCGCTGGAGCAGCTCCGACAGGTACCACACCGCTACGACAGGGCCACACTGCGCTGGAGCAGCTCCAACAGGTACCACACCGCGCTGGAGCAGCTCCGACAGGTACCACACCGCTACGACAGGGCCACACCGCGCTGGAGCAGCTCCTACAGGTACCACATCGCTACGACAGGGCCACACCGCGCTGAAGCAGCTCCGACAGGTACCACACCGCTACGACAGGGCCACACCGCGCTGGAGCAGCTCCGACAGGTACCACACCGCTACGACAGGGCCACACCGCGCTGGAGCAGCTCCGACAGGTACCACACCCCTACGACAGGACCACACCGCGCTGGAGCAACTCCGACAGGTACCACACCGCTACGACAGGGCCACACCGCGCTGGAGCAGCTCCAACAGGTACCACACCACTACGCCAGGGCCACACCGCGCTGGAGCAGCTCCAACAGGTACCACACCGCGCTGGAGCAGCTCCAACAGGTACCACACCGCGCTGGAGCAGCTCCGACAGGTACCACACCGCTACGACAGGGCCACACCCCGCTGGAACAGCTCCGACAGATACCACACCGCTACGACAGGGCCACACCCCGCTGGAACAGCTCCGACAGATACCACACCGCTCCGACAAGGCCACACCGCGCTGGAGCAGCTCCGACAGATACCACACCGCTACGACAGGGCCACACCGCGCTGGAGCAGCTCCGACAGGTACCACACCGCTACGACAGGGCCACACCGCGCTGGAGCAGCTCCGACAGGTACCACACCGCTACGACAGGGCCACACCGCGCTGGAGCAGCTCCGACAGGTACCACACCGCGCTGGAGCAGCTCCGACAGGTACCACACCGCTACGACAGGGTCACACCGCGCTGGAGCAGCTCCGACAGGTACCACACCGCGCTGGAGCAGCTCCGACAGGTACCACACCGCTACGACAGGGCCACACCGCGCTGGAGCAGCTCCGACAGGTACCAGACCGCTACGACAGGGCCACACCCCGCTGGAGCAGCTCCGACAGGTACCACACCGCGCTGGAGCAGCTCCGACAGGTACCACACCGCTACGACAGGGCCACACCGCGCTGGAGCAGCTCCGACACAAGTACCACACCGCTACGACAGGGCCACACCGCGCTGGAGAAGCTCCGACAGGTACCACACCGCGCTGGAGCAGCTCCGACAGGTACCACACCGCTACGACAGGGTCACACTGCGCTGGAGCAGCTCCGACAGGTACCACACCGCGCTGGAGCAGCTCCGACAGGTACCACACCGCTACGACAGGGCCACACCGCGCTGGAGCAGCTCCGACAGGTACCACACCGCGCTGGAGCAGCTCCGACAGGTACCACACCGCGCTGGAGCAGCTCCGACAGATACCACACCGCTACGACAGGGCCACACCGCGCTGGAGCAGCTCCGACAGGTACCACACCGCTACGACAGGGTCACACTGCGCTGGAGCAGCTCCGACAGGTACCACACCGCGCTGGAGCAGCTCCGACAGGTACCACACCGCTACGACAGGGCCACACCGCGCTGGAGCAGCTCCGACAGGTACCACACCGCGCTGGAGCAGCTCCGACAGGTACCACACCGCGCTGGAGCAGCTCCGACAGATACCACACCGCTACGACAGGGCCACACCGCGCTGGAGCAGCTCCGACAGGTACCACACCGCTACGACAGGGCCACACCGCGCTGGAGCAGCTCCGACAGGTACCACACCCCTACGACAAGGCCACACCGCGTTGGAGAAGCTCCAACAGGTACCACACCGCTACGACAGGGCCACACCGCGCTGGAGCAGCTCCGACAGGTACCACACCGCTACGACAGGGCCACACCGCGCTGGAACAGCTCCGACAGGTACCACACCGCGCTGGAGCAGCTCCGACAGGTACCACACCGCTACGACAGGGTCACACCGCGCTGGAGCAGCTCCGACAGGTACCACACCGCTACGACAGGGCCACACCGCGCTGGAGCAGCTCCAACAGGTACCACACCGCTATGACAGGGCCACACCGCGCTGGAGCAGCTCCGACAGGTACCACACCGCTACGACAGGGCCACACCGCGCTGGAACAGCTCTGACAGATATCACACCGCTACGACAGGGCCACACCGCGCTGGAGCAGCTCCGACAGGTACCACACCCCACGACAGGACCACACCGCGCTGGAGCAACTCCGACAGGTACCACACCGCTACGACAGGGCCACACCGCGCTGGAGCAACTCCAACAGGTACCACACCGCTACGACAGGGCCACACCGCGCTGGAGCAGCTCCGACAGGTACCACACCCCTACGACAGGGCCACACCGCGCTGGAGCAGCTCCGACATGTACCACACCGCGCTGGAGCAGCTCCGACAGGTACCACACCGCGCTGGAGCAGCTCCGACAGGTACCACACCGCTACGACAGGGCCACACCGCGTTGGAGAAGCTCCAACAGGTACCACACCGCTACGACAGGGCCACACCGCGCTGGAGCAGCTCCGACAGGTACCACACCGCTACGACAGGGCCACACCGCGCTGGAACAGCTCCGACAGGTACCACACCGCGCTGGAGCAGCTCCGACAGGTACCACACCGCTACGACAGGGTCACACCGCGCTGGAGCAGCTCCAACAGGTACCACACCGCTATGACAGGGCCACACCGCGCTGGAGCAGCTCCGACAGGTACCACACCGCTACGACAGGGCCACACCGCGCTGGAACAGCTCCGACAGGTACCACACCGCTCCGACAGGGCCACACCGCGCTGGAGCAGCTCCAACAGGTACCACACCGCTATGACAGGGCCACACCGCGCTGGAGCAGCTCCGACAGGTACCACACCGCTACGACAGGGCCACACCGCGCTGGAACAGCTCTGACAGATATCACACCGCTACGACAGGGCCACACCGCTCTGGAGCAGCTCCGACAGGTACCACACCCCACGACAGGACCACACCGCGCTGGAGCAACTCCGACAGGTACCACACCGCTACGACAGGGCCACACCGCGCTGGAGCAACTCCAACAGGTACCACACCGCTACGACAGGGCCACACCGCGCTGGAGCAGCTCCGACAGGTACCACACCCCTACGACAGGGCCACACCGCGCTGGAGCAGCTCCGACAGGTACCACACCGCGCTGGAGCAGCTCCGACAGGTACCACACCGCGCTGGAGCAGCTCCGACAGGTACCACACCGCTACGACAGGGCCACACCGCGCTGGAGCAGCTCCGACAGGTACCACACCACGCTGCAGCAGCTCCGACAGGTACCACACCCCTACGACAGGGCCACACCGCGCTGGAGCAGCTTCGACAGGTACCACACCGCTACGACAGGGCCACACCGCGCTGGAGCAGCTCCGACAGGTACCACACCCCAACGACAGGACCACACCGCGCTGGAGCAACTCCGACAGGTACCACACCGCTACGACAGGGCCACACCGCGCTGGAGCAGCTCCGACAGGTACCACACCGCGCTGGAGCAGCTCCGACAGGTACCACACCGCGCTGAAGCAGCTTCGACAGGTACCACACCGGTACGACAGGGCCACACCGCGCTGGAGCAGCTCCGACAGGTACCACACCCCTACGACAAGGCCACACCGCGCTGGAGCAACTCCGACAGGTACCACACCGCTACGACAGGGCCACACCGCGCTGGAACAGCTCCGACAGGTACCACACCCCTACGACAGGGCCACACCGCGCTGGAGCAACTCCGACAGGTACCACACCGCTACGACAGGGCCACACCGCGCTGGAACAGCTCCGACAGGTACCACACCGCTACGACAGGGCCACACCGCGCTGGAGCAGCTTCGACAGGTACCACACCGCTACGACAGGGTCACACCGCGCTGGAGCAGCTCCGACAGGTACCACACCGCTACGACAGGGCCACACCGCGCTGGAGCAGCTCCGACAGGTACCACACCGCGCTGGAGCAGCTCCGACAGATACCACACCGCTACGACAAGGCCACACCGCGCTGGAGCAGCTCCGACAGGTACCACACCGCTACGACAGGGCCACACCGCGCTGGAGCAACTCCAACAGGTACCACACCGCTACGACAGGGCCACACCGCGCTGGAGCAGCTCCGACAGGTACCACACCGCTACGACAGGTACCACACCGCGCTGGAGCAGCTCCAACAGGTACCACACCGCCACGACAGGGCCACACCGCGCTGGAGCAGCTCCAACAGGTACCACACCGCTACGACAGGGCCACACCGCGCTGGAGCAGCTCCGACAGGTACCACACCACTACGACAGGGCCACACCGCGCTGGAGCAGCTCCGACAGGGCCACACCGTGCTCAGAGGCGGATCCAGGGGGGGGGGGCAAAATGGGCAATTGCCCCCCCCCCCCAAACGAAAAGTCGGGGGGCAAAAGCATGTTTTTGCCCCCCAAAGCTGGAGTAAAATTTACCATTTTTACCCTTCCAAAATGCATTTTAGCTGTTTTTAGCAACATTTTTGTTTAATGATATGATATGCACTGCTGAAAATTGCAATAAACAAGTGATTAATCGACCCGACGCAACGGCAGATTAAGCAGGAAAAAAAAACAGTTAACACCTACTTTTAAATTAGCATTCACGATCTATAGACTATTGCTCTGAGCGTGGCGCATCCGCGCCATCCGTATTCCGCGCTAAGTTTGACGTTTATTTTGGCGCATTGTACGAACCCTGTACGGCCTTGGTACTAGCCAAGGCCATAGCTACTAGGTAGAACCGTCCCCTTCTGCGCCGACTGGTAAGTGACGTCATCGGGAGTACTTTTCTATCCGTCATAGCAAGCTAAATATATGAAACACTACTTTGCAAGTGACATACATGTAAAGTACATCATCAAAAATGTATGTTAGACAGTATAAAGTCTCATATTTATGAAAAATAAACTTTAAGGGATCCAAAAGGTTTACCCCGGTGACGTCATTGACGTCATTGGCGGTCATGCAACAGCTTATATGCATTGGGATGACAACGGCCTGGGTACTAGCCAACGCACATGTTTGATGTTTTCATTGCCCTCATTGCTTTTGAAGACGCCATCGGTGCTACTAGGTGTCAATGGTGAGCGAAATACGGACAGTCACAGTTGTAGGAGCGAGAAGAGCGTCGTTACTCGGTTAGACAAACTTTTTAATCACCAAGCTTAACGAATAGAGTACCTAGGCAGCCAGACTGGTTATTGATTCGACACTGATTGAATCGATTGGAATCGTTCAATCAAAATTCCTTGAATCAACAAATAATTGATCCACCACCAGATCTTTTGATTCATGAATCGTGATTGAATCAAAATCCCCATCAAATCAAGGCTGATTGAATCAAAAGATTTAACGATTCTTAACGATTCAAGTACACTTGTAAATAGTGGAAATACATGCAGTCCCAGTGGCTACATTCATTTATACTTAAATAGTATTGCTGTAACAATGTGTTAATGATCATATATATGTATGCTTCCATTTGTATTTATTTGACATAAATTCACCACATATTTAAATGTTGAATAAAACGTGAATCGATTAAAATATTTGTTTTGATTCTTTGAATCAGAAAGAATCAATTCTCAATTTTGTCTCCATGAATCGAATGATGATTGAATCATTCGGATTTCAAAATAAATCATGATTGAATCGTTCCAAAAAAGTTGAATCAATAACCAGTCTGCGGCTAGGCTTTAAGTAGTTTATTAAGTCATTTGAACTTTTGGGATTTTACTAGTTAGGTGTAAATCAAGAAATTACCTAATCTTGGTGCCATTAGGTAATATTTAATTTATACTGATGCCCCAGTCTGCAGACCATGGCAAGGACATCAATGAGGTGCTTGGGGGCTGGGGCAGCCTGAAGTACTAGAGTTCCTACGCAATGCAGGAAGGATGCCCCGTTTCACTGTATGATAGGTTTACGTGTTCGTCAGTTGCCAGTAACGCCGTTTGCTTCTCGAAATGGATGCAATGAACAACAACAGGCTCATTGAGTTTTTATCTGATTTCCTTTGTCTTGTAAAAATAAGGGTTGTCGAACCGTCGGGTCGCCATGCAACTTGTATGAAGAGCTTCCTGGCATCAGGAAAAGTTTCTTAACCGTACTTGTGTTGAAGAACATGACGGCAGTGCCACGAATAACAACACATGACGTGGCGATATACTACGCAGGTGGATGCGTTTCGTCTCAACATTTTCTTCAGCGCCTTAAGACAGGAAAAACAAGTGTTTTTTTCTCTCGACTTTGTGTGGGTATCTGTCTTATGGTGCCGAAGAAGTTCTTCAGGCGAAACAAACGGCCGCTGACGAGCCGTCTCCAAAGATGAATTTTTGATACCCTCATTCGTAACGCTTTAGTTCTCCACAGCATGCGGACACGTGCATGACCGCCGGCCGTGGCACAGAGCAGCTGCAGCCTGCTGATATTTTGTGACCCGCGCCCTTCAACCTGCTCCGTCCTCTCATCCCAAGTCGTCCTGGGTATGTACCCTACCAGCATGCACGGATGTTATTACCGAGCGGGCGCGAAGCGCCCGTGAGATTTCTCGTCAACTCACTAGACAAATTTACATTTGATCCGGCCCGACCCGGCCATAGAGACGCTTTTCGGAAGCTAATAACTTTGCAACCACTGCTCCGATTGAGATCGGGTTTTCACCATTGGATAGGACCATCAAATCAATTTTGATTTTGTTATGATGCGTTCTGATAGGGGTAGTACCACAGCGCGTGGCACCCGCAGACGTCGAAATGAACACAAAACATTCTTGATCAAAAATGGCTTGATTTATCTAAGCATTCGTTTTTTATACGCTGAAGCAGCCGCTCAGGACGTACTCCCTTTTGGCAGATTCGAGCAAGGAGATCATGTACAATTTAATAAAACTTAATTTTTATGTTGGCATGCATGGAGGCCAGGCAATTTTTATGGAGGACTAAAAAGACTAAAAGGACTATGTGTTACTACCACGTGTGCTCCAGTACCGTTTCATATTTCAAACCTGTTTTAGCTTTACCAGTGCGCGCCCGCTCGGTCATCGCCCAAAAAGGCGTTTTACTGGTAAATTAATGTTATTAAAGCTGGAAATGTGCACTTTCTCGTTTTCTCACATTTTGCTTGAGACGATCTCAAGCACATCCTAGCCAGCTGCCACTGGATCAGCAGTAATAGCCGAGTGGCTAAGACGTCTGGCTCTCACGTGGGGAGCCCGGGTTTCGAACCCCGGTAGAGCTATGGCCCCTGGGCGCTAATATGACCAATGTGTTCGCTGGCGCTCCATAAGAGTTGGCGACCAAGTGGGTCGTCAATTCTTTTATAAAAAGGGAAAAGGATCGTACGAACGCTAAATGTATAACAGTATTTCTGGAGGTGATATGTTATATCACGTTATGGTTATCCAGATTTGTGCACACGGTTCATTTGGTCGTCTTATGATCCTATTTCTATGTAACATAAGTGAAATTAGGTTACAAACCTGACCCAGTAAACAACAGGCCAGCGTTCCGCGCATTAATATTCGTTTTTTGTTTACATCCTACGGTTTGTGTTGTACAGTTATGACACGGCCGCCTCCAAAACAGGTGCTTGTCAGTCATCGGCTCTCGACGTCATGCTGTTCAAACTATGTTTGTTTTAAATTATGAGTCTGCAACGAAATTTGGGTATCTGAAGGCCAATTTTTGTTTGCCCCTCCCCCCCCCCCCCCCCCCAACTGAGCGGCTGGATCCGCCCCTGACCGCGCTGGAGCAGCTCCGACAGGTACCACGCCGCTACGACAGGGCCACACCGCGCTGGAGCAGCTCCAACAGGTACCACACCGCGCTGGAGCAGCTCCGACAGGTACCACACCGCTACGACAGGGCCACACCGCGCTGGAGCAGCTCCGACAGGTACCACACCGCGCTGGAGCAGCTCCGACAGGTACCACACCGCGCTGGAGCAGCTCCGACAGGTACCACACCGCTACGACAGGGCCACACCGCGCTGGAGCAGCTCCGACAGGTACCACACCGCTACGACAGGTACCACACCGCTCCGACAGGGCCACACCGCGCTGGAGCAGCTCCGACAGGTACCACACCGCGCTGGAGCAGCTCCGACAGATACCACACCGCTCCGACAGGGCCACACCGCGCTGGAGCAGCTCCAACAGGTACCACACCACTACGACAGGTACCACACCGCGCTGGAGCAGCTCCGACAGGTACCACACCGCGCTGGAGCAGCTCCGACAGATACCACACCGCTACGACAGGGCCACACCGCGCTGGAGCAGCTCCGACAGGTACCACACCGCTACGACAGGGCCACACCGCGCTGGAGCAGCTCCGACAGGTACCACACCGCTACGACAAGGCCACACCGCGCTGGAGCAGCTCCGGCAGGTACCACACCGCTACGACAGGGCCGCACCGCGCTGGAGCAGCTCCGACAGGTACCACACCGCTACGACAGGACCACACCGCGCTGGAGCAGCTCCGACAGGTACCACACCGCTACGACAGGGCCACACCGCGCTGGAGCAGCTCCGACAGGTACCACACCGCTACGACAGGGCCGCACCGCGCTGGAGCAGCTCCGACAGGTACCACACTGCTACGACGGGGCCACACCGCGCTGGAGCAGCTCCGACAGGTACCGCACCGCTACGACAGGGCCACACCGCGCTGGAGCAGCTCCGACAGGTACCACACCGCTACGACAGGGCCGCACCGCGCTGGAGCAGCTCCGACAGGTACAACACCGCTACGACAGGACCACACCGCGCTGGAGCAGCTCCGACAGGTAGTCGTGGTTTTGTGTTCAGACCTAACAGTGCCGTGCAGTCGTGCAATCGTTGGCAGACGCGAGGCAGGGAGCAGTTCGCAGTTTTCTATATTTGTATGCAGTTATAACCCTAACATACTGAATCAGGGCCCACTACCCAAATCACAATCCGTCAATCACCTTCGGACCAATGAAAATAAATGCCCAGTTACGCAGCGTGCGTGCCTTTAACCCGGCATTGACTGGGGTCCTCAGCCGAACGCCATTGACTGGGGTGGGGGGGGGGGGGGTCGTTAACCCGGCATTGACTGGGGTCCTCAGCCGAACGCCATTGACGGGGGGGGGGGGGGCAATACCCTCCCCCCCCATGGCTATCTCCGAACCAATGATCGCAGCGAGACGCGCAAGGCGGCATTCGAAAGCTCTCAATGAGATGAACCTAAAACATACTCAAAACTTTCAAAGTAGGGTCAAATGTCAGTTCACGGTCAGGTCAAAGGTCAACATCGACGTATTTTAGTTTATGGGTCATACTTTCCAACAAAAGCCATCGATTACGACCATGATCACCCAAAGTGCTGCCAAAGGTATTATACACATCCCGCATGGGCTAAAGTGAGATT
Source organism: Chirona hameri (assembly GCA_036785665.1). NCBI lineage: Eukaryota > Metazoa > Arthropoda > Thecostraca > Balanomorpha > Balanidae > Chirona > Chirona hameri. The sequence continues at coordinate 19,918 of JAXIVJ010010915.1, read as the reverse complement.
GTTGTCAAAGGTCAAGGTCAAGGTCAGGTCATCGAAATTCACTATGCGCAAAATATCTACGAAAGTCATGCAACACATGTTGTAGGGTTATTTGTCACGTATAATTCGATAGTGATCATTTTACCAACTTAATTCATTTACGTGAAGTTATTGTCAAGTTCAGGTCAAGTTCAGGTCACTGAAGGTCAAAATTTGAAGTTGATAAATATAAATATAGAAGGCATGCTATAGACCAGTTTTTTCTTCTCAGGAATACAGTGCTGGCATTCAGTTGTATGTATCTGGTCAATAAAAGCCACAAAACGTAATTAAAAATATGACGTCATGAGTTATCCATACTTTTAGATGTCATAAGTCAGTCAAAAATGGAGATATCTGTTCGAAATTTGGTATAGTAGTTGCCTAGGTATAGTTCTGACATATCTCCCGGTTTTTGAATATTTTTGAAAATTTTGATTTTGTGATAATTTCCACCCCCCCAAAAAAAAATCCGAGATAGCTGGTTTGTAGCCCTTGCAATTTGCTATCTTTTGGCGTTTTTCGATTGCATTTTGCCTCAAATGTGGCCTAGCAAAGTGTATCTGATTTTGGTGTAAAACTCGTGTGTAGTGAGTAGTGACGTCACTAAATTCGCTATAACTCGAAAACAAAATTCGACGAAATTTCCTTATTTTTCACAAAAGATGTAACCATGATTTATAAGAAGGTACCCGAAGTTTTACGTTGATAGCGCTATTAGTTTTTCAGCTATTGCGTAAATTCATCAGGGGGCGGGCGTTAAAGGGAGATAATCACCTTTTGATTTTGTTAGCAACACTTTCTTTGGCTACCGTTATGGTATTAAAATGATGTGATCTAAATTTAAGAATTAAATACAATTATTCCCTAATTCAAAGTTGGAAGTTTGGGAAAATTTATGATCGGTATTTTCCCTACACTATTGGAAAGCGCAACATCTGGCGCTTTTGTGTCAATCTGTTCAACGTTGTTGAATGGGCATTTATAAACAAATCGCCGACACTAAATAGGTTGCCGTCGGGGGCCAACCTAAACTGCCGATTTCAATGCACTTTTTTAAAATGATTGTTGATTGTTCATAAAAGTTTGGCACATATTCGCAAAAGATAGAATGCAGGAAACATATTGCATACCTTCATGATAAATAACAATGCGTAGGGAGGCTAATTTACTGAATTCGTTACCGAGTGCTTGCTGATTATAAGCGTGGAGCGCTTATCAACTATGAATTGAAATATCTCGCGGTAGGAATTGTTATATGCAAAATTTGATGAATTTACAATATATTTTGGTCTCGTCTATCGATTTCAGGTGCTAACTCCATTTTTGTGGAAAAAGGTGATTATCTCTCTTTAAAGGAATAGTTCACCTTCAACATTAGTTTTAAACTGAGATACCAGTTTTGTAGCCCGTGTTGGGAAACCCCAATCTGCAAGTTTTTGTTGACTGAAAAGACTCCAGCCGAATATATTTGAGTTTTTGGCGAAGGAATGCGGTGCTGGCGAAAGAATGTTGTACTGGTTTTAGCCCGGGCAGAGGCTATACCATCAGCCAATCAGCTTGCAGCTGGTGCTAGCAAGCGATCGCCGGCCGCCGGTTGGCACATCTCCAATGCGAGTCTATCTTTACGCGACTACTTTCGAATCTGAATGGTTGAACCATTGTTTACATTCGCGTGACGTCAGGACTCTGACTCAGAGAGTATGCATATAGTTTTGATAAACAATACAAATTTACGGCCTTCTGTCCTGAATCGGCGCGATATAAGGCCATTTTTGACAATATAAAAAGAAATTGTATTAACAAATATAATCAAATCGTGTTGGGTAAACAAATTTCAAGGTGAACTATTTTCTATAACCCGCGCGGCGCTGGGGTCTCCATCCGAACGTCCGTTGCTGTGGGGGGGGGGTAAATTTTACCCCCCCTCGTATCTTCCGAACCAATAACCGCAGCGAGACGCGCAAGGCGGCGATCGAAAGCTCTCAGTGAGAATAATCTAACGCATACCCGACATTATTAACATAAGGTCACATGTCAGGTCACGGTCAGGTCAAGTGTCAACATTTAAGTATTTGGGTTTTTGGGCTATACTTTCCATCCAAAGCCTTGTATTGCAACTATTATCTCGAAAAGTGCTCCCAAATGTATAATGCATCTCCCGCATAAGTAAAAGTGAAATTGTAAGCAAATGTCAAGGTCAAGGTCAGGTCACAAAAGATCACAGATCTACGAAAGCCATGCGACACATGTTGTATGGGTTATTTTACACGTATAATTCGATAGAAGCAGCCATTTTCACAGCCTGACACCATTTTGTGTTGATGCCTAGTTTTGTAAGCCGTGCACCATTGTTTTATCCGGTATGTATCGGAGTATGAATGTCAACTCCCTGTTTCCCCATGTACCTACTACTGTTTTGTCTCGTGACGCCGGGCTAGGAATAGCCACAATGTGTGTGGATGGCCCGAAGTCGTTAAATACAAATACAAATACAAATACATATAATGGCCCTCAGGTCAAGGTTAGGTCACAATAAGGCCAAAATTCTAAATTGATTAATCTAAATAAACATTGTATGTTTCTAGACTAGTTTTGTCTTAGAAATACAGTGGTGGCATTTATTTGTCTGTATCTGGTCAGTAAAAGCCAAAAAACGTAATTTCAAAATGACGTCGAGTTACTTATTCTTAGAGAGCCATAAGTCAGTCAAAAATAAAGATATTGCTTTGAAATTTGGTTTGAGCATCGTTCATACTCGGTTCTCTAATATATCTTCCGGTTTTTGCAAATCTTCAAAAAAAAACACTTTTGTGAGAATTCTTCCCCACAAATCAGTTTTTTGCATTTTTGGGGGTAAAAAAATGAAAATCCGAGATAGCCATTTTAAAGACAATGTTATTTTAAAAAGTATAATGAAGTGTAACCTCATGCTTATATTAATATCAAATAACAAAAGAAAATCCAAAATATATTTTCGGCTATGAGCCTTCTTCAGTGGATAATAATAGTTACATTTATTATCCACTGAAGAAGGCTCATAGCCGAAAATATATTTTGGATTTTCTTTTGTTATTTGATATTAATATGAGCATGAGGTTACACTTCATTATACTTTTTATAATAATTATGCTCATAATAACGTTTGAAACAATTAAAACAATGTTATTTCTTTCCTTTTGACGCCTTTTATTTGCGATTTGCATCAACACGCTATTTTCTACGATTTTTTCAAACATTTAACTTTTTTTTTCTCACCAAAAATGACATGACATGACGTCACTAAAACGTCTATCTCCCAAATTTTTCTCACGAATTTCAATAAAAAAAAATACGGATGTAGAATTGATGCACCATAAGATACCGTAAGTTTCACTTCGATATCTGTCATAGTTCTCAAGTTATTGAGAAAATCCGGGAGGGGGAGGGTAAAATTTACCCCCCCCCCCAGCGCCGCGCGGGTTAAACGCCCCCCCCAGTCAATGGCGGGGGGGGGGGGTAAATTAACCCGTTGGCCCACACAACTCAGCACACAATGTCCACCGTTACACCTGACCTCACAACCGGCACCCATTCCCAATGTAGCCCAGCTCTGCGCTTTGCAGCTGAACTGAAAAGTCACAGCAGCAAACCCGCCCCCAGTCGCCCAATAGCTCGTGACACACCAACTTTACAGCGCATGCCCAGGTTGCGGTATGCGCCAAGTTATCGATTAATCGATAAATTACGACGCGTTACGTCATCCAACCACGCACAACCGCAGCGGACGGCTGCTGTGAAAAATGTCGTGCAGTGTGCGATAACCGACAAGTCACGATCTTTGTAGATCCGTAGCCTAAACGTAACTTTAAACAAAAAACAGGCATATTATGGCCGACCACGCACAAAACCATCCGACATCTATCACGAAAAGGTCGTGTCCAAGAGGACGCGATGGCTGGCAAATTATCATCCGACATCTATCACGGAAAGGTCGTGTCCAAGAGGACGCGATGGCTGGCAAATTATCATCCGACATCTATCACGGAAAGGTCGTGTCCAAGAGGACGCGATGGCTGGCAAATTATCATCCGACATCTATCACGGAAAGGTCGTGTCCAAGAGGACGCGATGACTGGCAAATTATCATCCGACATCTATCACGGAAAGGTCGTGTCCAAGAGGACGCGATGGCTGGCAAATTATCATCCGACATCTATCACGAAAAGGTCGTGTCCAAGAGGACGCGATGGCTGGCAAATTATCATCCGACATCTATCACGGAAAGGTCGTGTCCAAGAGGACGCGATGGCTGGCAAATTATCATCCGACATCTATCACGGAAAGGTCGTGTCCAAGAGGACGCGATGGCTAGCAAATTATCATCCGACATCTATCACGGAAAGGTCGTGTCCAAGAGGACGCGATGGCTGGCAAATTATCATCTGACATCTATCACGAAAAGGTCGTGTCCAAGAGGACGCTATGACTGGCAAATTATCATCCGACGTCTATCACGGAAAGGTCGTGTCCAAGAGGACGCTATGACTGGCAAATTATCATCCGACATCTATCACGAAAAGGTCGTGTCCAAGAGGACGCGATGGCTGGCAAATTATCATCCGACATCTATCACGGAAAGGTCGTGTCCAAGAGGACGCGATGGCTGGCAAATTATCATCCGACATCTATCACGAAAAGGTCGTGTCCAAGAGGACGCGATGGCTGGCAAATTATCATCCGACATCTATCACGGAAAGGTCGTGTCCAAGAGGACGCGATGACTGACAAATTATCAGCTTTTGCCAGGTCATATACCATAATGAAGAGGCTGTAAGCAGCACCGCAACACCCCTGGTGTTTCGCTGCCGCCGTCAGCTGCTGCCAGCAGCACTGCAGGCCACACGGCTTACACTAGCGTTTAGAACCCGTAGCCCAAGCCCGCGCCAAGCGCGCCAGCCTCGTGGTCTCCCACGTTGAGGCTGCGCACCGCTCTCACCTGCCACAGGTGGCTGCCGGTGTCTCTGCTGAACGACATGACGCGGCCAGACGACGTAGTGGTGAAGTGGTTCATCGCTGTCAAACACACATGTAACGTCAGACGCAGACCGCCACATCCGCACACATAAAAATCAACAGGAAGGCCGAACAAGTAACAGCGAAGTAGCCAGAAGTGTTGTGTGCGATAGAATACGAGACGCAGACAAGACATTTCGTGAGAAATATTCTTAAAGTTCACTTCACAAAATATTCGGTGTAAAACATAATGAGTCCACGACTACGCCTTAACACAGATATACTTTACCCCTTCCCCACTACAAACCTCTCTGATCAGGTCACGCAAGGTGTAGTCAAGCCTGCCCAGATAGGTGTGAGGTCAGACCAGGTCAGCTCAGCCCAAAACACCTCCCCCCCCCCCCCAAACACACACACTCACGGTATTTATCGCGCAGTTCCGGCGGCATCTGCAGCGCGGAGAATTGGGTGAACGTGACGTTCCAGCGCCGGGTGCTGGCCTTACTGTCATGCATCGACACCGTGTACTCTGCCGATCAGAGGTCAGGGGTCAGGGGTCAGAGGTCAGGGGGCAGAGGTCAGGGGTCAGGGGTCAGGGGTCAGGGGTCAGGGGTCAGGGGTCAGGGGTCAGGGGTCAGGGGTCAGGGGTCATAGATCCGGGGGTCAGGTCAGGGGTCAGAGGGCAGAGGTCAGGGGTCAGAAGTCAGGGGTTAGAGGTCAGGGGTTAGAGGTCAGAGGTCAGGGGTCAGCGGTCAGATGAAGGTGACATCGACATACAATATACTTTGTCACTGTTACAGACAGTGGGGTCTTCAGCGAAAGTAAAACCTGCAAACGGTTAGCACAGCGATGGAAGGAAGATGTACTGGACTCGGGGCGCATTTTAACCAGAAGCGATCTCGAGGAGCCCATATTCTCATTTCAACGACAGTTTGGTGATCATTGTCACCATATTTTGCGCCTTGATATGCGATCGTGCGCTTAACAGATACCCGCTGTCAGCCTGCCGCATCTAACCACCCACTAGGCCTTACAACAACAATTACAACACCAACAACAACAATTACAACACCAACAACACCAACACCACCAACGACACCAACAACACCAACAACACCAACACCAACACCAACACCAACAACACCAACACCAACACCAACACCAATTACAACACCCACAACACCAACAACACCAACACCAACACCAACACCAACAACACCAACCCCACCAACACCAACAACACCAACACCAACACCACCAACACCAACACCAACAACACCAACACCAACAACACCAACAACACCAACAACACCAACGACACCAACGACACCAACACCACCAACAACACCAACACCAACACCAACAACAATTACAACACCCACAACACCAACAACACCAACACCAACAACACCAACAACACCAACAACACCAACACCAACAACACCAACAACACCAACAACACCAACAACACCAACACCAACAACACCAACAACACCAACAACACCAACACCAACAACACCAACACCAACACCAACACCAACACCAACACCAACACCAACACCAACACCACCAACACCACCAACAACACCAACACCAACAACACCAACACCACCAACAACAATTACAACACCCACAACACCAACAACACCAACAACACCAACGACACCAACGACACCAACGACACCAACAACACCAACAACACCAACACCAACAACACCAACACCAACACCAACACCAACGACACCAACAACGCCAACACCAACAACACCAACACCAACACCAACACCAACACCAACACCAACAACACCAACACCAACAACACCAACACCAACAACACCAACACCAACACCAACACCAACACCAACACCAACACCAACACCAACAATTACAACACCAACAACACCAACAACACCAACGACACCAACACCAACACCAACAACACCAACAACACCAACACCAACACCAACACCAACACCAACAACAATTACAACACCCACAACACCAACACCAATAACACCAACAACACCAACACCAACACCAACACCACCAACACCAACAACACCAACACCACCAACAACACCAACAACACCAACACCAACACCACCAACACTAACACCAACACCAACACCACCAACAACACCAACAACACCAACAACACCAACAACACCAACAACACCAACACCAACACCAACACCAACAACGCCACCAACACCAACAACACCAACACCAACAACACCAACACCAACACCACCAACACCAACACCAACACCACCAACAACACCAACACCAACACCAAGAATCAGATATATTCTGAACATATCCAGAAAACTGGCTATTCTATGTTCAGTCACAGAATACATGATATACAACACTATACAGTATACACTTATCATGAAACCACACACGTTTTCTCATATTGTAACACCCTAACAACAGTCATTGCCATCTGTAGACCATATTACTATCACACCCTAGTTATCAGACTTGTGGTGGTAGGGCGGGGTGTACTGTTTGTTCCAGTTCTGTAGGGCCCTATAACCGAAAGACCGGCGCTGCAGTTCGGTTCTGATCAGCGGTAGCTGTAAGAGCGGTGCCGCTGCTGAGCGTGTTACGCAGTCTGTCACCTGACATCGGTAGGTGAGTAGGTTAGCTAAGGCAGGCGGGGCATATTCCCTGCTCATAAGTCTGTTCAGTAGCGTGACATCGCAGGTCTGGATCATACTTTCAACAGACGGCCAGCCCAGCTCGGTCAGCGCTGCGGTGACGTGGTCGTACTTCTTCAGGTTCGTAACAATACGCACCGCGAAATGTACGACCCTTTGAAGCCGATCTCGCTGTTTGGCACACGCACCTCCCCAGACGCAAGCACAATACCTCATCAATGGGAAGACCAGCGTCTCAATAAGAAAAGCCCTGAGGTCACGAGGTAATTTGGAGCGTATCTTGGCCATGCCAACCAGAACATTGTTACAACGCTGTACAACCATGGATATATGGTGCTCCCATGTCAGTACAGGGTCTAGTACGACGCCAAGTACTTTAATCTTAGTAGCACCGTCCAAGACATGGTCGCTGAAACGGATGGTAAAATCTTGGGTCTTCCTTCTTCGCGTTTTGAACAGAAGGAACTCCGTTTTTGAGGGATTGATTTTCAAACTATTCTGCGTGAACCAGGTGAGAGCAGTATCCAAGGTGCTTTCAATCCTGGCCTTAAGAGCGTCAACGTTCTTGGGTTCGTCTGAATCAATAAACTGGGCATCGTCAGCGTACAAAACTACCTTACCACCAGTGATATGTGATGTAAAGTCGTTTGTGAACATAACGAAAAGCACTGGTCCCAGCACCGAACCCTGAACAACACCGTGTGTCACAGGCATCGGTACAGATGAACAGCCCCGAACAGTCTGGGAGCGACCCGATAACCAGTCCTCGAACCAGTGCCTATCAATACCATACCATCCTAGTTTTTCTAAGAGCATGTCATGTCGTACGCTATCAAAAGCCTTGGAAGTATCAGCTGTCACCAGCGTGGCTATACGACCTTCATCAATCTGGCGAGTTACATAGGTGATCGTGTCCAACATAGCAAGTTCTGTCGAGTGACCCTGACGGAGGCCGTATTGGTGTTGGCACAATATATGATTATCGTGCAAAAATGTCTCCAGTTGGGTACAAACGATGCGCTCACATAGTTTTCCTAATACGGACACAATAGATATAGGCCTGTAGTTGCTAGGTTCCTTGCGATCCCCCGACTTGAAAGTAGGCACTATAGTCGCTGTTTTCCACTTTGCTGGTATCCGACCAGTAGTCAGAGAGCTGTTGACTACACTGAGTAGGTGCGGTCCGACTGCTGGAAATGTCATTCTCAACATCTGTATGGTGACCCCATCGTCACCGGACGCGTGAGAACTGCCCATCCGTTGCAGCGCCGAAGACAGCTCAGGCAGTGTTGCAGGAACTATGCGAAACGCGTTCGCACATACCCTTGGTGGTCGTGGTCCTAGTGTCTCCCCGACGTTCACGGCGGCAGCGAGTGCTTCAGCTACGGCGGGGCCAACCGAAGCAAAATGCGTGTTGAGTTTGTTGGCCCACGCGTCAGCCTCTTCAGGCGAATCGTCATCAGTTTTTATGAATTTCTTGTCGGTAATGAAGTAGCGTCTGATGTTTGGCCATGTGGCTCGTCGATTCTTTTGAAACGTCTCCTTCGTGTACGAGGAACAGGCTTTGTACATTGCGCTCTTTACAGCGTTTCTGCACTGTCTGAACCACTCTCTTGTGTCTGCACTTGGGTTATCATCTCTTAACTTCCGTGCATGGTCTCGCTCTTTCATTTTAGCTCTGAGGTCTTCATTGTTGGTGAGCCACGGACAGGGCGGGTGACGGACACGGATGCGTTTGACCGGCATGTGTCTGTCGATGTTTCTGTTCCAGATTTCCAGAAACTTGTCGAGCTTCTCTGTCGGACACGCAGATTCATAAACAGGTGTCCAATCGTCCAACATCATGTCAAGCCTGAGCGCATCCGGGCATAGCTGCCTAGTTGACCTGATAGTGATTTCTTTAGGCCGTCTCCGCACCCGGGCTCCCTTGACCCGAGCTGTGATCAGGTCATGGTCACTTAAATTACATGTGATCACCTCGGCGTCTGTGGTCAGATTAGGTGTATTTGTGATAAAATGATCTAGAAGCGTCGGCGTCAGGCTAGGGTGAGTCGGCGACTTTATCAGCTGTGTCAAGCTATAATCTTTCAGCAGCTGACAGAAGGCTCCTACCCCAGGCTTGTGAGTATCCAGCAAGTCGAAATTGGTGTCACCGAGCAGGAACATCGGTTTACCCTTGGCGAGTACCTGTGTCAGCTGGTGACTGAGGTCTTGCAATGAAGGCGTGATGGCAGTGCAGGCTGGCCGGTAAACCACGCCGACGATGATCGGCCGCCGACTCACGACCTGAACCCAAAGACAGTCGATGTCGGAGGTTGCAGACCTGATGGAAACTCTCAACTGTAAGTGAGTCTCGATAAATGATGCAGACTCCACCTCCCCTACATAAAACATTTCGTTTAATCTTCTTCCTGTCACATCTTAACAATGAGTAGCCTGGAAAGATCAAGAAATTGTCACTGACGTCAGGTGTCAGCCATGTTTCTCCTACGCACAAAACGTCGATGTTCTTTGCCAACAGTAGATCTTTCACATTATCCAGAGGTGGCGTAATGGACCTCACATTAAGATGGCCGATCAAGAGCATTCCGTTGTGAGCATTAGTGTTGTGCAGATCGTTTCTTTGTCGCGGAGTCAACCGTGGTAGCTGTACCAGACGGCGGAGTTCGCGACTGGTCTCCGGAACCGGCGGAAATCGAAAGCCGTTCTGACCAGATCCCTCAATATAAGGACGATGCCCTACCTGAACAGGGATGGGCTGTCCTATATTGGGGGCGGATTCTGGAGACCTGGCTAGTTTTTTTGTCTGAATTGACTGGGAGCTTCTGTGACGTCTGGGACCATACCTGCAGTCCAGACCAAGTTTGGAGTTGTTAATGATAATGGACTTCTTTCCCTGCCATTTTGACTCACCCATTACCTCCTCAACTGCAGGGGAATCTCTTTCACTGGGATCTTGCCATAGTTCTCTTCTTACTATGTCAGCGTAGCTAACACGAGCTGCCACAGCGTTCCCGACTCGCATCAGTCCGGTTGGTCTCCTCCATTTCTCTCTCGTTCCTTGTTGGCCTCTTATGGGCTCCTGTCCTTTCTTTCCTCTATTTTCGCTCCAGCACTGAGAATCTTCGCTGAAGTGTCGTCTGATATGGGTCTGCTCTTGATGCACACTCCTTTGCCTCCTTGCATTTTGTGAATTCCAACACGTCTCTTCATCAAGTTCCCAGTTTCCATATTTATACTTCGTTCCTTCTGTTCTCCAAACTGACCGTCGGTCTCCATCTTTTCTGTAGCTGGCGTGACGCCATCGTTCTCTAGGCTGTTGGGAATGCACCCCATAGGCCTGGCTCATGCCAGCAAGATGTTGCTGTTTGTTTGTATTTGTCATGTGCTTTTGGTTTATGTATTGGTATTGGTGGTGCTTGGTGGTGCGTCTCTAGGATGTACTTCTGTGTTCTCAGTCGGTGCTGGCGGAGACCGCCTCTTGGCAGTTTCACTAGATGCAGTTAAGTGGTCTCTGCTCCGCCTATCAACTTGCTTCGCTTCCTGTCCGTGGGCTTCTGTCACTGTATGTGGAAGTGTTCTTTGAGTGTAGCTATTTTCAGGCTCCCTCTTTTCCTCCTCCGTGGTATCTCCTTTCGTCTGGCTGAGCCATGCCAAATACGTCGCACATGGGCCGCACAGTGTGTCTGGGCTGACATCGCTCGGCAGGCTCCTGATCCTCTTGGGCGTTCGTATGCTAGGCGCGTCCTGTAGTTCGTTTCAGCTCTTCCATCTGTTCTCGTAGTTCCTGATTCTCTTTCATCAACAAATCAACTTGAACAGCAAGTGTGTCCTTCACGCCAGTTGTCTCAGTGTTGCTAACAAGCGTCCCGTCTGTTGTTATGTCAGAGGTGTCGGCGGATGGTTTAGTTGCTGCCTCGTCTTCAGTACTTCCCTGGATGTTTTGTTTCGTCATATGGTTGTTATCCATTCCGTTCCAGCCGTCTGATCGGAGATCGACAATGGTCACCTTTTCGTGTATGTCCTCGTCCGGTGAATTGTCAAGCGATTCGTACAGCTGTTGTGAGTTACAACTTTCATGAAATCCAACTTGGGAACATTGTGAGACTGCATCCATTCCTTTTTCTGTCAGACGACAGTAGCCAATCTGATTCTTCCTAGTAGCGCACACAATTGCTATTGCTTGTGGTATGTCCTTCTGCATGGAGTACTGTGTGTGTACGTCTACTGAGCTGAGAAAGGTATACAGTGGATGTGTGTGAATCCATCCTACTTGTGTAACCTCAGCTTTCTGCATTTCTTCTACCACCTTTTCTTCACGTCTACATTCGCATGTAGACATGTCACCAATCTGATCGGGAATGAATACATGCGAGATTGTGAGCTTATCGTCTTCTACATTGCCCGCAAGAATGCCGAGAGTTTCCACATTGTTCTCTGAGTTAGCATGTACCTGCTCTAGAAATGATCTAGCTAAGCCATCCGCGAGAGATATTCTAGTTCCATCAGGTTTTTCATGATTTTCACAGTTCTCATCTGAAAGTGTGACTCTTAGTTCATTAGCGATCTTGGTATTTATATCTCTTCTCCCTTCATATCTCTGAGTAGGTTCTTGTGTGAAAAGATCCTGAGCAGAGAGTTGTACATCGTCTTCATGCAAGACGGAGGCTTCGACGTCTTCCGTGTCCTCGAACACCAACAATACCAGCAACACCAGCAACACCAGCAACACCAACAACACCAACAACACCAACAACACCAGCAACACCAGCAACACCAGCAACACCAGCAACACCAGCAACACCAGCAACACCAGCAACACCAGCAACACCAGCAAACCAGCAACACCAGCAACACCAGCAACACCAGCAACACCAGCAACACCAGCACCACCAGCACCACCAGCACCACCAGCACCACCAGCACCACCAGCACCACCAGCACCACCAGCACCACCAGCACCACCACCAGCACCACCAGCACCACCAGCACCACCAGCACCACCAGCACCACCAGCACCACCAGCACCACCAGCACCACCAGCACCACCAGCACCACCAGCACCACCACCAGCACCACCACCAGCACCACCACCAGCACCACCACCAGCACCACCACCAGCACCACCAGCACCACCAGCACCACCAGCACCACCAGCACCACCAGCACCACCAGCACCACCAGCACCACCAGCACCACCAGCACCACCAGCACCACCAGCACCACCAGCACCACCAGCACCACCAGCACCACCAGCACCACCAGCACCACCAGCACCACCAGCACCACCAGCACCACCAGCACCACCACCAACAACAACAACAACAACACCAACAACACCAACAACACCAACAATACCAACAACACCAACACCAACACAAACACCAACACCAACAACACCAAAAACACCAACAACACCAACAACACCAACAACACCAACAACACCAACAACACCAACAACACCAACAACACCAACAACACCAACAACACCAACAACACCAACAACACCAACAACACCAACAACAAAACACCGAGTCAACTGTCAACCGTCTCCGTCTGTGTGTAGACTGCAGAGATAGGTAACTGATGACCGTCATACATTTTCTTTCGTTCTACATTTTCTTCACCATCATAGGATATGTAAATAGTTATGCAAATTATGATTTTTTTCCCCCACAAACAGCTTAATATAGTCAGCCTCGGAATACCACCGGATGTTACTAGCTCTGCTATCTGTCCGATGGATCCCGAGGCATACTCCTTCACTAATCATCAGGTGGCGGGCTGTCCTGCAAGAAAAAAAAAAATAGCGGGGAGTGGTGCGACCTAACGTGAATGAATGCCCATCCTTGGTATTAAGTTCTATGGTAATTAACGTAGTCAGGTCCAGTGTTGGATTTTTCATTTCATGACCTGGTCCCGGAGAGTAAAAATCCATAGGTGGAGAGAAAATTGTATTGTCAGGCAAGTTAAGATTTTCATTTTTGTTTTAATTATTTTACTTGGAAAGTAAAAAATCCTGATTTGTAATAGATATTAAATCCTTGTGAGGAAAATTGGATTATATTTTAACTACAATGTCGGTAAGATCAAGCGAAAAGAGCAAATTTCCTGAACAAATATGAAGAGAGCAAAATTCTTTGGACCCAAAAAGTCCAGAAAATGGCCCAAATTCCAAGGCTGGTCAGGTCACACGGGCATGGAAGGGCACTCCTGCATACCTGTCTGCCGTCATCGGGTTGTATGGCCATAAGTTGCTATGACTTGATTGAGGCGGTAGACACTTAAAAAGGTATGGGACAAAACAAAACAAAAGAAAATGCCGTCATGCCATGTTGCCGGCCACGTGTTGCCGGCCGCTCGCAGGGGATGGCCTCGTCACTGCGAGCTGCACTGGGCGCCAGGTGTTAGGCTATAGGCTATAAGTTTAGGAGCGTGTGGTCCCACGGGGATTGTACGAACACGAGGAGGGGGAGTGGCAGTGCCGTTGGCATTTTTTTAGGCTATTTACAGACTTAAAACATGTCTAATTTTAGACCGGGTTTCTGGCATTTAGCGGCCTCCAACGAAAGTAAACGTCCAAGGTTAAGTATAAGTAACTTAGCTCGTAAGTTTTTCCTATGTACAGTGCTCGCCAGCATAAAGCGTGCCGAAAATCCCGGTTGAAGCCCAGCTTTGAAGCCTTATAATGCATCACCGGGCACAAATTCCCGAACTCGGTGTCAGATAATCCTCGTCCTGTTATGTATATACCAACAACTCAGATTTAAGACCAGGCGATACGAATCCTCTCACCGTTCTCCAGCCGGTCATCTCTAACCGGTCATCTCTAACCGTTCGCCCGTGTGACCTGATAAGGGCCCGTCCGTACCATCTCACAGTCCACAGAGACCACAAACCACAGACTATAGACCACAAGCCACAGGCTTCCTCAGATCAAAAACCACCATACTCCCATATGGCCTGGGACGGCTCCGAGCCGGCTCCACCCGATCCGGACCCCAACGTCAGAGGAAACTCCTCACCACCCCACTGCGCCCCCAGTGCCCTGCACCCCGGCCCCCACCAGTAACGGTTGGCAGCACTCGGGCGTTTGGGCGTTAAAAACCGACTACACCATAGGGTTCCCATGTTAGATCGATGATTTTCAGACGAGGCTGGCTCGTAACCTATGGTACATATTTTAAATCCGACTTCTGGAACAGATAGCTACAAGCCTTAGCTACAACGTTTCTAGTCATGATTTTCGATATTCCGGGCGTAAAAAGGATAAATAGGCTAGGGGGTTAAAAGACGTCAGAACGACCGCTGACCGCTTCCAAATGCTACTACAGTACTGAAATATACACTACTTCGACTACTACTTCGTAGTATAATTTAATATGACCGCTTCCAAATGCTACTACATGTACTGCAAATACACTACTTTGACTACTACTTCGTATATTTGCTGGCGTTTAATTCAATAAATAAAGATATAATCTATGGAAATACAAGTTATTGATAGCAAACAATACCTTTAATTTATAATAGACAAAGCAATTACGATAAAAAATTATATCTTGTCTAATTGATTTGGGCGTTACATTCCTTACTGTTCTAGCCGCTGTTCTATTACCCTGCTGCAGCCTGCCTCTCGTGACTTGCAGCCTGCCTCTCGTGACTTGCAGCCTGCTTATTGTGCAGATAGCGTGCTCGCCGCGTCTTACACTTCGCTGATTATAATCTGCAGACAGACTTACAGGCCTCCCTTTGTCTCTGACATTAGATTGGCTCTGAAGGTGAAAGCTTCGAACCCGGCGGATCATGAGGAAGTCAAGTTATCTTAACACGAGCACCGGCGGCGCCGTGCCGGGGGGGGGGGGGGGGGGGGGCTCGAACTCGGCTCCTATGGGACGTAGACAAACACCGACATTGCAAATAAACTGGTTGTGGGGGCTTAAGCGATTATCTGGGCCTCTCTTGTTTTTCCAGTATGCGTCTTTTGTTTCCTGCGACCTCGCCAGCGTTCAGCATAGGTATAAAGCTGGCCCGTCTCTCAGCAGCGTCACACTCTGCTACAATGAAGCTTCTGGTATTCATCGGTCTGCTGCTGGCTGCCCTGCTGGCCACTTCGGAGGCCAGTGGGTCCTACCCACAGTGCACCTACGGCACGACATGCCCGTCGTACGACGAGTGTGGTCCGAATAAACCGTATTGTGGATACAATAAGGATTGCTGCCAAGTCTCCTGCTCTACCGGCTACGATGTCAGCTACAAGTACAAGTGCCAATATAAGTCGAGGGGGAGACGCCACGCCTAACTACGCCTGCTGATACCGTCTGCTGATGTCGCCTGCTGGTGACGCCTGCTGATGACGCCTGCTGATAACTCCTGCTGATGACGCCTGCTGATAACTCCTGCTGATGACGCCTGCTGATAACTCCTGCTGATGACGCCTGCTGATAACTCCTGCTGATGACGTCTGATGATAACTCCTGCTGATACCACTGCTGATGACCCCTGCTGATGACGCCTGTTGACCGTGATTTCATTAACTTAAAGTCTGTTTGTGTTGATCACCAGCAATGCCCTTTGACTTTATCCACGCCTTATGTGATGCGGTGATCAAGGTCGATTTGAAAATACATTTTAATTCCTCTCCATAATGAGCGTTTCAGGAAATCATACCTCTCCGATGGCAGACGGAATAATGTCGACTGGTGATTGGACGAGATGTGTACACAATTTGAGGTGCATTTTGTGATGAAATTTTCCCGCTTTAATGAAAGTACACGAATGTGTAATAGGAGTATGTTAGGCTAACCTAAACGACCAAATATACACCCCCTAGGGTAGATTTGGTCAAGTTCGTAAACCTAGGTGATGCTACGTGACTTTCGTCTCTGGGCATGTTATAAACAAAAGATGTATCCTTCATTTAAGACCAACAAATCAAGTATAACTTATCTATAAAAAAAAAAAATGTTCAAAGTGGAGTAAAAACAGACATTTTGGGGTAGATTTGGTCACTTTGTTTCACAGATTAGGTTAAACTAAGTGACCAAATCTACCCCAATTTATGTAATCGTTATTTATAGCGGAACTATCTAACTTATTTTGAATATAAATAGCATGTCTGTTGTTTCGGGTAGGGGTTCTTGTTGTCCAAAACTAACCTAGATTTGATCTATATTTTAATAATTAGAAACTTTATTTTTATTCTTTGTTGATTAAACATGAAAAACAGCAGCCTTACCTACCTAACCGAGTGTACGACTTGCTACCTTAAATTCACATAGGTTAGACTTGAATAAACGACACAAAACGTGCTTTAATTTTACGGTACGATAACGTCATACGATAAGGTCATACAATGTTTTAAACTGCCTCTTTGCAATGCGAGGCATTCGAGGCAATCGCTATCAAAAATTAAGCTAGGTTTGACAAATATTAACGACCCTAGAGGTATCCTATATATGAAGGCATGCAAAATTTATATATTGTGATAACATAAGGTATTTTTAAAATTATTTGTGTCTGTCTGAAAGTCCTGCATCTCATTCATCTAAAACTGGTATCCGTTTGGCTCTATAAATTTTAGTTTTTAAGTGAAAAGCGTTCAAACCAAAATTTGCATTCTACTTAAAGTTAAGCAATTACAAAATTAAGTACATCATATACCGTAGGTACATCCATTGGCTATCCAAAACTGAAATCGGTTTGGTTCTATTTATTTTGGTTTTTAAGTTCGTAAACATTT
>JAXIVJ010010914.1:42500-45524 GCA_036785665.1 Chirona hameri | reverse complement strand
TAGCTAGCTAGCTAGCTATCTAGCTAGCTAGCTATCTAGCTATCTAGCTATCTAGCTATCTATCTATCTAGCTATCTATCTATCTATATATCTATCTAGCTATCTATCAATCTAGCTATCTAGCTAGCTATCTAGCTATCTATCTAGCTATCTAGCTATCTAGCTATCTATCTATCTATCTAGCTATCTATCTAGCTATCTATCTATCTATCTAGCTATCTATCTATCTATCTATCTATCTATCTATCTATCTATCTATCTATCTATCTATCTATCTATCTATCTATCTATCTATCTATCTATCTATCTATCTATCTATCTATCTATCTATCTATCTATCTATCTATCTATCTATCTATCTATCTATCTATCTATCTATCTATCTATCTATCTATCTATCTATCTATCTATCTATCTATCTATCTATCTATCTATCTATCTATCTATCTATCTATCTATCTATCTATCTATCTATCTATCTATCTATCTATCTATCTATCTATCTATCTATCTATCTATCTATCTATCTATCTATCTATCTATCTATCTATCTATCTATCTATCTATCTATCTATCTATCTATCTATCTATCTATCTATCTATCTATCTATCTATCTATCTATCTATCTATCTATCTATCTATCTATCTATCTATCTATCTATCTATCTATCTATCTATCTATCTATCTATCTATCTATCTATCTATCTATCTATCTATCTATCTATCTATCTATCTATCTATCTATCTATCTATCTATCTATCTATCTATCTATCTATCTATCTATCTATCTATCTATCTATCTATCTATCTATCTATCTATCTATCTATCTATCTATCTATCTATCTATCTATCTATCTATCTATCTATCTATCTATCTATCTATCTATCTATCTATCTATCTATCTATCTATCTATCTATCTATCTATCTATCTATCTATCTATCTATCTATCTATCTATCTATCTATCTATCTATCTATCTATCTATCTATCTATCTATCTATCTATCTATCTATCTATCTATCTATCTATCTATCTATCTATCTATCTATCTATCTATCTATCTATCTATCTATCTATCTATCTATCTATCTATCTATCTATCTATCTATCTATCTATCTATCTATCTATCTATCTATCTATCTATCTGTCTATCTGTCTATCTATCTGTCTGTCTGTCTATCTGTCTATCTATCTATCTATCTATCTATCTATCTATCTATCTATCTATCTATCTATCTATCTATCTATCTATCTATCTATCTATCTATCTATCTATCTATCTATCTATCTATCTATCTATCTATCTATCTATCTATCTATCTATCTATCTATCTATCTATCTATCTATCTATCTATCTATCTATCTATCTATCTATCTATCTATCTATCTATCTATCTATCTATCTATCTATCTATCTATCTATCTATCTATCTATCTATCTATCTATCTATCTATCTATCTATCTATCTATCTATCTATCTATCTATCTATCTATCTATCTATCTATCTATCTATCTATCTATCTATCTATCTATCTATCTATCTATCTATCTATCTATCTATCTATCTATCTATCTATCTATCTATCTATCTATCTATCTATCTATCTATCTATCTATCTATCTATCTATCTATCTATCTATCTATCTATCTATCTATCTATCTATCTATCTATCTATCTATCTATCTATCTATCTATCTATCTATCTATCTATCTATCTATCTATCTATCTATCTATCTATCTATCTATCTATCTATCTATCTATCTATCTATCTATCTATCTATCTATCTATCTATCTATCTATCTATCTATCTATCTATCTATCTATCTATCTATCTATCTATCTATCTATCTATCTATCTATCTATCTATCTATCTATCTATCTATCTATCTATCTATCTATCTATCTATCTATCTATCTATCTATCTATCTATCTATCTATCTATCTATCTATCTATCTATCTATCTATCTATCTATCTATCTATCTATCTATCTATCTATCTATCTATCTATCTATCTATCTATCTATCTATCTATCTATCTATCTATCTATCTATCTATCTATCTATCTATCTATCTATCTATCTATCTATCTATCTATCTATCTATCTATCTATCTATCTATCTATCTATCTATCTATCTATCTATCTATCTATCTATCTATCTATCTATCTATCTATCTATCTATCTATCTATCTATCTATCTATCTATCTATCTATCTATCTATCTATCTATCTATCTATCTATCTATCTATCTATCTATCTATCTATCTATCTATCTATCTATCTATCTATCTATCTATCTATCTATCTATCTATCTATCTATCTATCTATCTATCTATCTATCTATCTATCTATCTATCTATCTATCTATCTATCTATCTATCTATCTATCTATCTATCTATCTATCTATCTATCTATCTATCTATCTATCTATCTATCTATCTATCTATCTATCTATCTATCTATCTATCTATCTATCTATCTATCTATCTATCTATCTATCTATCTATCTATCTATCTATCTATCTATCTATCTATCTATCTATCTATCTATCTATCTATCTATCTATCTATCTATCTATCTATCTATCTATCTATCTATCTATCTATCTATCTATCTATCTATCTATCTATCTATCTATCTATCTATCTATCTATCTATCTATCTATCTATCTATCTATCTATCTATCTATCTATCTATCTATCTATCTATCTATCTATCTATCTATCTATCTATCTATCTATCTATCTATCTATCTATCTATCTATCTATCTATCTATCTATCTATCTATCTATCTATCTATCTATCTATCTATCTATCTATCTATCTATCTATCTATCTATCTATCTATCTATCTATCTATCTATCTATCTATCTATCTATCTATCTATCTATCTATCTATCTATCTATCTATCTATCTATCTATCTATCTATCTATCTATCTATCTATCTATCTATCTATCTATCTATCTATCTATCTATCTATCTATCTATCTATC
>JAXIVJ010010914.1:0-32500 GCA_036785665.1 Chirona hameri | reverse complement strand
TTTCATTCTAGCTTGTGTGCGCCAAAATTGTCTTAGTCTTATTTCTGTGTTATTAGTTGCAGGGTTGGATAAGTAGATATTTTTAGAAAATTAGGGATAATTAAGGTGTATTTAGTATTCAGTTTATTTAAGGATTAGATATTTAGTCTAGTATTAGGTGCACTCATAGCTGATTTGTGTCACTAGCTTTACTTAGATCTAGTTAAGGTTTAGAAGAAGAAAAAAAAAAGAAGAAGAAAAAAGTTAAGTTAAGTTAGTAAAGTATTGAAAAGTGCATAGTACCTGAGTTATATACCTAAGTTACTAGTGTATTCAAATGAGCATGAATAGGATGCAGGCGAAGGTAGCAGAGCTAGAGGCCCTCCAGGCTAGGGTAGCGGAGCTTGAGGCGCAGTTAAGTAAGTGTAGGTGTAGAGATGAGCTGCAGGAGGGTGCAGCTCCTGACCAAGGAACGTATGCGCAGATCGTGGTTAGGGGGTCAGAAAAGGAGCCTACAGGATCAGGGACCAGTGGTAGTTCTGATGGGGGCATAAGGGAGGAGGATAAGGCAAAGGTGGATAGTGCGGCTGGGGTTTGGAAGTGTGTTGGAGGGTCACGTTTCTGGAGACTCAACATTGTGGAAAGTAATGCTAGGGCCACAGACAGTAAGGATGAGGATGGGTGCTGGGTAATGGAGGGTGGTAGCAGAATCTGGAGGAGGAAGAGGGAAGGGGATCAGGAGGGATGGACAAAAGTTCAGGGTAGAGTCAGGCAGTACAGCCCCAGGGAACATCCGCAGGTTACAATATCAAATAGGTTCAGTGCGTTAGAGTCAGCAGCTGAAAGTGACAGGGAAGAGGTTCAGCATTTAGTGGTTGGGGACTCAAGGGTAAGGCGCTTAAGGCGAACATTCTGTGGGAAGAGGGACAGATGTATAGTCAAACCAGGGGCAAGAGTAGCTGATATGGACCCTGTCATTGAGGCAGAACTTGGTAGGAGTAGCCCGGAGACAGTTATACTACAGGTGGGGGTGAACGACATAGGACCTAGGCAGAGTGTGAGAATAGTAGCGGAGTACCGGAGCCTGCTGCAGAGGTTGAAGGAGTCCAGGAAACCAGTCATTGTGACTGGCATCCTCCCTCGCTGTGGAGCCAGTGAGGAGTGGTACTCGAGAGCTCTGTCTGTGAACAGCTCAGTTCAGAACTTATGTTCAGCTATGGGGCTTAGTTATGTAGACTTATGGGATCAGTTCTATGAGTGGCGTAGGTACTATATGAAGGATGGGCTTCACTTATCGGATGAGGGGGCAAGGGCTTTGGGAGATGCCTACAGAAGTGTCATTCAGGGAAACTAGGTAGGAGGGGGGGGGGGGGGGGGGTTCGGGGACGCTAGTACTAGGGCATCAGGAAGTAAGCATTGGTAGAAGTTCATGTCATAATAGGACAGTAGATCATAATTCCCTCAGAATTAGTAGAGTCAGCTCAAAGTATAAGACCACATGTGTGTTGCTGAATGCCCAAAGTATTAGGTCTAAATTTGATGAGTTTGAGTGTTATGTTGCCCTTGAAAAGCCTGATATCATTTGTGTAACCGAGACATGGGTTAGTGAGGGGTATAATAGGGATAGGCTACAGGATTTCGAGTTACAAGGGTATAACATGTTCTCATACTGCAGAGAGTCACGGCAGGGGGGCGGAGTGTTTGTATATGTAAATAGCTTGTACTGCACTACTAGAGTTGATGATTCTAGTAAAGTAAAAGAAGTAGAATCAATCTGGCTTGACATTAAAATTGGTACAGGAAACAGAGGAAGGTTGAGGATAGGTGCATTTTACAGACCAGGGAATCTTCCAAGGAACTCCCAAGCTGAAACAGACCAAGATATTTGTGAGGAAATACGTAGGAACTTTCGGGCTCAGTGTCTTATTATGGGAGATTTTAACTTAAGAGGATACGAAAGTATAGCAGAGGAAACAAATGAGTGTAGGTTGTATAGGCAAATCTTTGAAGAGGAACTTTTCATGCATCAGTTTGTAACAGAGCCAACCAGACATTGCTCCATTCTAGACCTTGTATTCTCAGACAACAGTGATCTAGTTAGTGACATAAGTATTTGTGAAGGTCTAGGAACCAGTGATCACAATATGGTTAAATTCAATATCTCATCAGAAATGAGGCCCAAAGATAACCTTATTATGGTTCCAAACTTCAGCCGGGCTGATTTTGATGGTATTAGAAATGACCTCGCACAGATAAAATGGAACGTTGAGTTGGCAGGTTTAGATGCATGTGAGGCCTGGAATGTTTTCAAAGCTAGATTAAGCCAAATTCAGAATCGGCATATACCCCTCAGGCACAAACGTAACAGAACCAAGGGCAAACCAGTTTGGCTTACCCCAGAAGTAAGGAGTGCTATACAAGCTAAAAGAAGTGCATTTGGCATTTTGAAGGGATCTTCACTAGATATAAATCAGAAGGCCTACCAGAATGCAAGAAATTCAGTTAAGAAAAAGGTCAGAGCAGCTAAAAGGGCAAAGGAACTTGATTTAGCTAGACATTGTAATGCAGATAGTAAGAAGTTCTTCAGTTTTTATAAGTTCAGTACAGTTTCCAAAAATATAGGTCCATTTAAGGTAGATGATGTGTTAGTTAGCAAGGACAGTGAAATGGTTGAAGTGCTTAATGATCAGTTTCAATCTGTCTTTACTATCGAGGACCAGAGTAGTATTGCAGCACTTCAGCCTGAGCCAGAGACAGAGGAGACTATAGGAGAGCTAGGTGGCATAAGTAGTGAACTTGTTCTAGAATATCTAAAGAAAGTAAGGCCTAACAAGGCAGAAGGACCTGATGAAATCCATGCTAGACTTTTAAGAGAATCTGAAAGGGAGTTGTCGGTTCCATTAGCCATAATATTTTCTAAATCACTCGCAGATAGTAAAATCCCACTTGATTGGAAAAGAGCAAATGTTGTTCCTATTCATACAAAGGGAGATAGAAGTAAAGAGGAAAACTATAGACCGGTTAGTCTGACCTCATTAGTCTGCAAGGTGCTTGAATCAATCATCAAAGATAAGATTGTTGAATTCTTGGAGCAAAATGAACTCATCAAGGATACACAGCATGGCTTTAGGAAGGGCCGTTCTTGTTTAACTAATCTTCTGGAGTTTTTTGGATGTTGCAACAGATAGCTTTGATCAGGGTAAACAGCTAGATGTAGCTTTTCTTGATTTCAGTAAAGCATTTGACAAAGTCCCCCATACAAGACTGGGGTTGCAACTTAAAATTCATGGGATCAGGGGCAAGATTCTGGATTGGATAGAAACGTGGCTTTCAGGACGCCAGCAAAGGGTTATATTGAATGGGTGCCAATCACAATGGAAGGAGGTTCTCAGTGGGGTTCCACAGGGCTCAGTCCTGGGCCCATTGCTTTTTATAATATTTGTGAATGCAATTGAGAACAGTATAGACAGCAAAGTCTTGAAATTTGCAGACGATCTAAAAGTTGTCAGGATTATTAGAGGAAAACATGATCAGGATGTTTTTCAATCAGATCTGGACAAGCTAGTTGAGTGGTCTGAAGCATGGCAGATGAAATTCAATTTGAGTAAATGTAAGATTATGCACGCTGGACGGGTTAGCAGTAAACATATGTATGAAATGGGTGGGCAGAAAATGGAGCAGATTGAAAAGGAAAGAGATTTAGGTGCCGTGGTAAACAATAGACTATCAGCGTCAGACCAGGTTGTAGAAGCTAGGAAAAAGGCACTTAGAATGCTAGGGGCCATTAACAGAAATGTTTCCTACAAGAGTGAAAAGGTAATAACAAAACTGTATTGTGCATACGTTAGACCACATTTGGAGTATTGTGTACAAGCCTGGTCTCCAACATATGAGAAAGATTGCTGGTTGTTAGAAAGAGTTCAAAAAAGGGCAACAAAAATGGTTAATTGTCTTGGTAGTTTACCTTATGAAGATAGATTAAAGAAATTGGGTATGTTTTCACTTAGATATAGAAGGCTAAGAGGAGATATAATTGAAGTCTTCAAATTTGTAAATAGTCAGCATTCTGGATATTTAAAGGGTATGTTTGAGTTCAATAGGGAAAATCGAGGTAGAGGTCATCAGCATAAACTCATTATGAAACAAAGTAGGACTAGGCTACGACAGTCATTTTTCAGTAGAAGGGTTGTAGGACATTGGAATATGCTACCAGGGGATGTCGCTGATGCAGTGACACTTGCTTCCTTCAAAATTAGATTAAATAAATACTTTACAGAGAAGGGATTAGTTCATAAATACTCGTGGGATTAGCCTTCTTTTATGCAGGTAGAGTAAGGTGATTTGAAGGGGCGAGACTGGTGGAGGGGGGGGGGGGGAGGGGGGTGGGTGGTGGGGTGGGGTGCAACCTCGGATGGGCCCAAGAGGCTCTTTGTTGCACTTTTCTTTTATGTCTTTATGTCTTTATATATATATATATATATATATATATATATATATATATATATATATATATATATATATATCTGTTTTGTCCGTTGAAGACGGGTACTAATCCTACGTTTATCGCCACTTAGCTGGGTGGACAGGAGATTCAGCTCCTCCGCCGGTAATCTGGACGCCAGCTCCCGCCATCCTTTCTCGAAGTCCAGTGTTAAAGAACCCAGTTTTCTGCTGGCTAGCTGGTGGCACGCCTTGACAAGGTCTCGAGATGCTCTGTTGATGACTTCAGTTGTGACGTCCTCATCCGAGTATTGGCAGGACCACTTCAGTTGGAACCCTTTCGGTAGTAGTTGTTCCCTGGCGCACGTGGATAGGAATTCCATGTGTGACTTGGCCTTCTGCATCTTGTTGGCTAGGTTTCCGAGCCTGCTCGATGTCATCGTGCCGCTGTCCGGTGATGACACTATCGACGGAGTTGTTGCAACACCATTCTCAGGCAACAGGACGTCACCCTGGGGGGGGGGGGGGGGCTTGTCTACCTCGGCTTGCTCTGGAAGACGACTGAAAAATCCGGATTGCACAGTAGGAGAGTCAGCATGCTCCGTCACCTCTCTAGGGTGGTCTTCCTTGGCGTCTTCCCTTTCTTGCGTCACTTCTGCTCTAAGGTTCAGTACAAGAGCTTCGTTATGGGTGAAACAGACATCTAAAGCGGGCTGAAATAACCGACACTTGCTTACGTGCTCATGGAAGCCTTCCATATCGCAGCCGCCCACAATACGCATCCCTGCTCAGTGAGTCGGAGCCATTTCACGGTACTGTAGGACGGTGCACAAACAACTGCCACTGCTTCTCTTAACAACGATTGGTATGAATACTGGGTGTGTACGTCGATACTGCTTAGGAAAGCAGTTTGAATTGGATGGGTGTGAATCCAGCCCACAACCAGCAGATTGTTTTCGATAATCTTGCTCGCCACAAAGCTGAGCATCCAACATTTCCACCGTATTATAAGACCCAGTTTGTGGAGGAATCAGTAGATGGGTGACTCGGATCATACCTTTCTCCTCGTGGCCACATAATAGGCCACAGGTCTCAATACCCCTAGCAGTGTTCTCTTCCGCTTGAAGTAAAAACTTATCTTCCATGTCTCGCGGGACAAGAAGTCTTCTGGGGTCGGTCATCTTGATCACATTCGTGTCGGGATAGTTCGTACGATACAAAATTAATAACACATTCGTTTCGAAATTACAGTCTTGTTTTTACGTTAGTGCATATCAATAATGCATACACTGTACTCGGCTGATGACGTAAATTAAATAAAAACTCGGCTTGTTCGGACAGTTTCGTGGCGCTTTATTGCCACTTCGTCAGCGAAATGCACACCGCTGTGCCGCGCGCCATTTTTTCCCGGAGGTGGGTTAAGGCTTTTTGGCATGTACAAAATGGAAAGATAAACTTGCGATCTGATATCTGATGTGTTTGCGATCTCTGCTCTCTGATCTGTTTGCTATCTCTGATCTCCAATGTGCTTGCGATCTCTGAATGTGTTTTGTTTTGAGTGTGGTTTTGTGTACGCCGCCACACGGAGGTTGTCGGTATAACTATGCCATGTTTTATGTTAAGGTGTTTCGAAACTGTGGTCTTGTTTTGATGTGTGCATTTCGCTGACGAAGTGGCAATAAAGCGCCACGAAACTGTCCGAACAAGCCGAGTTTTAATATATATATATATATATATATATATATATATATATATATATATATATATATATATATATATATATATATATATATATATATATATATATATATATATATATATATATATATATATATATATATATATATATATATATATATATATATATATATATATATATATATATATATATATATATATATATATATATATATATATATATATATATATATATATATATATATATATATATATATATATATATATATATATATATATATATATATATATATATATATATATATATATATATATATATATATATATATATATATATATATATATATATATATATATATATATATATATATATATATATATATATATATATATATATATATATATATATATATATATATATATATATATATATATATATATATATATATATATATATATATATATATATATATATATATATATATACACATATATATATATATATATATATGTATATATATATATATATATATATATATATATATATATATATATATATATATATATATATATATATATATATATATAATCTTTTTCCGTTTTTATTTAAGTATTTCTCGCAACACCATTGTATTCAAATATGAGAACCTGACCAGGCGCGAACATTTTAGCAAAAATGTACCACTTGGGAACTTCCGCCGGGTGGCGCGCTAGACGGGCGACCCCCGGCCGCTCCGCACTGTTTTCGGTTTTACTCGGGGAATTAGACACCTGGCTTCGTGAAATTTAGTGTCTATGTGTTCGTTATCTTCGAGTTCATCTGCGTGCTACACCGCAAAGACTGTGAGTTGCGTCTTCGACTTATTATCTACCTGAGAAGATTTGCGATTTTGAAACCTGTGTGAAAAACCAAGCCGGAAGACAGAAACCTGGGAAGTGTCTGTGTCAGCAAAAGTGTGTGAACGCTTCAAGTTTTCAGTCAAATAGGTGTCTTTTTTTCTCTATGGTGCGGCAGTGATATTACGTGCTTGAATATTGCATTTCTTCAAGAGTCCTGCGTCTATTTTCCAGAACTACTTCTTTTCCAACGTATACTAACGCGGCAGTGCAGATGAACACCACTAGCCTGGCCGTCGCCATGGCAACCCCCTTGACCAGGGGATATCCGCCGCAGTGCCGCCCGGCTAAAGTCAACAAATGCCAGGCGGCCAAACGGTCACCGGGGCACGTTCCCGGCGGCCGGCGCGGCGGGGAGCCCGGGGCGGGTGGCGGGCCCGCCGAGCGAGGGAGAGAGGGAGCAGCGACCAGCCGACTGCTCCCGGCACTGGGGACCCCGATGGGCCCTGTCGTGTAGTGTGCCAACAACCATCCGTCACCACGACAGGGTCAGTGACGCAAGACAGAGACGACCCGCTGACGCCTGCTACTCCGTCAGACCAAGCGGCGGCAGCGGCGGCGGCCGCCGACCCACCCGACGCGGCTACCAGCGAGCGGCCGGGGCCGGCGCTCGCTGCAACCGACCGACACACCGGCCAGACCCGGCAAGCAGCGAGTCGGCCCACTACGATTGGACGCGGGGCCTTATCCATCATGGCGTTGAACATTTTAAGCCTAAAACCTAAGATTTTAGACCTCCGTCATGATTTAGAATTATTAAATTGTGATATTGCTGTGCTCACAGAAACATGGCTTCGCCCCGAAACTTGCTCACGCTTCGTCACGTTCCTGGGGTTTTCTCTGCACCGTGCCGACCGTCCAGACGGTAGTGGTTACGGGGGAATAGCTGTACTGATAAAAAACAATTTGAAAGTAAAACCACTTAAATCAGTTGTAGGTGCCAAAAACGACGGCAAAATAGAAACGTTTTGGTTACAAGTCAGTAACTCGCACGGTCGTCGTTTTAACCTAGGTTGCGTATATAGACCTCCTCGACACACCGTAGCCGCCATATCAGCCGACCTCGATTTTCTTGAAACTCAAGTGCAACGCGTGTTTCTTTCGTCCACTGACAATATTGTAATAACTGGCGACCTTAACTGCAACCTTCTAGCGTCCGACAACGATATATGTAAATCGAGATTTAATCAGTTCCTAGACAGCCTGGCCCTGCACCAGCACGTGACTAGTCCCACATACGAGTCTGGATCTCTACTTGATGTGTTTGTGTCCAATACGGGAAACTTTTTGAGTGACGTATCTGTCTGCCCATGTCCCTATAGTGATCACTGTATCATCCAAGCTAAATTGTCCATCCCCAAGCCTCGCCGTAAGCCGATTTTCGTCTCATCTAGGCGCCTACATCGCATTAATATATCGGCTTTTCACGCTGCTCTCAGAGCCACTGACTGGAGTGGAGTGTTCTCACGCGTGGAAGTGTCAGACCAGTGGTCTGCATTCATAAATTGTCTCCTCCCCATCCTCGACCATCACGCACCTCTAAAACGTATCAAAATTCGTAACCCTTCCGCTCCCCCTGTATCCCCCACTCGCAACCTGATGGCACAGCGTCGCAGACTTCTTGTCCATAGTGGTAGGACCCCTGAGTTCATTGCGCTTAACAAACAGGTCCGTTCTGCCATTCGTCACGACACAAGGCAGGACATCGCCAGGAGAGTGCGTGAGCTGGGTCCTACCACCATATTTCGGAATGTACGTCAAATCATCGCGGGCAAGAAGTCTGCCGACCGCATCGTGCCAGAGGCCACCCCTGACGAGCTAAACCAGTACTTTGTGGGCGTTGGTCCCCGGGTTGCGAGTGAGGTCCGGGCCAGAGGTGAGCCCCCCTCTCTCCCTGTCCGTCTACCTCGTGTCGGCACATGTGCCTTCAAACTACAGCCTATCTCTCTGTCCGCTCTCCGGTCCTTCCTCAACTCAATGAAAAATTCAGGGGCCTGTGGTGCTGACGGCATCTCTATTCAGGTAATAA
Organism: Chirona hameri; assembly: GCA_036785665.1. NCBI lineage: Eukaryota > Metazoa > Arthropoda > Thecostraca > Balanomorpha > Balanidae > Chirona > Chirona hameri. Next base: position 23,457 of record JAXIVJ010010914.1, on the reverse strand, counting down.
AGCTTTGCTTTGCTGCTATCGGCTCCGTTTTACTCCATATCATAAATACTAGCCTATCTTCCGGCGAATACCCAGCGCCCTGGAAACATTCCATTATTCATCCAATACACAAAGCCGGCAGCCAGTCCGAAGCTTCCAATTTTCGCCCTATCTCCATTGTATCTGCCTTCCCAAAGCTCATTGAGCGTATTGTGCAGCGTCAGCTTTACTCATACATGTCGGATAACCACCTGTTCTCCTCATCCCATCACGGGTTCCGCTCCCTGCTCTCTACTGAGACCGCCCTTCTGACTGTTTCTGATCACATCCTCTCGGCTATTGACCACCAGGAACTCACCCTTCTCTGTCTCCTCGATTTATCCAAGTGCTTCGATGTCATCGACCATTCTATGCTCCTCTCTAAACTACGTACATATAACATCGATCCCACCTGGTTTACATCATACCTCTGCGGTCACACTCAGTCTGTCTGTACGGCTGATGGGAGTGGGAACCTTCATTTCTCCAGGCCTCTCCCCAACTCTATCGGAGTTTTTCAAGGCTCGTCTCTTGGGCCTTTACTTTTTCAAATATTCTCTAACGATATGTGCCTGTTCGCGGGGGATTCTCATGTGGTCCAGTACGCTGATGATACTCAAATTTTGTTATCCGGCAAAAAACACCAACTCAATGATCTGGTCAGTAAATTGGAGGACACCCTGAGTGCACTTGATACCTGGTTTCACTCTCATGGTCTCAAAGTAAATACAAGCAAGACCGAATTAATAGCGTTCGGATCCCGCCAAAATTGTCGCGACCTTTACCCTGTTGCTGTTCAGTTCCGCGAAGACATAGTACAAGAGAGCCCATACGTCAAAAATTTAGGTGTTCTGTTTGATAAGCACTTCACATGGGACTCACACGTGTCTTCCCTGGTAAAAAAAAAATGTAGTGGTATCCTCATTGGGCTATCGCACGTGCGGCACAGCATCCCCCGCGAGCTGTTGCCACTTCTTGTAAATGCCTTGGTCGTTTCACACGTTCGGTACTGTTTAGCAGTATTTGACAATGGCTCGCAGAGGAACATACAACGCCTTGACAAAATTCTAAATTTTGCCCTTCGTGTCATATCTGGCAAACGTAAATTTGATCACATCTCTGACGTGCGAGCTGAGCTTGGCTGGCCCACTGCCCAGCAGCTATACAGACAGCACTCCCTAAATCTACTACACAAAATTCGAAACACCGGGGAACCACAGGCTCTTGCTTCCCAGCTTCATGTCAATTCTGATCTCCGCTCCCGCTCTACGCGACAGAACTCTGACCTGGCCCTTCCACGCGTTAGGACAGAGGCTGGCAAGCGCCGATTTCTATATCATGTTGTGCAAAATTACAATGAGCTGCCTTTAGCGACACGTCACTCAGCCATGCCCGCATTCAAAAGAGCGATACAGAACATGCCTCAACCAGAGTAGCCTGATGTATATAACGTAATGTGCGTGTGAGAGCATTGCAGTGTATGTGATGTAATGTGTATGTGAGAGTATTGAAGTATGTGCTGTATGAGAGTATGTGCTGTAGTGAAACTGTCTTCATTTTATATTAGGATGAGTGTATCATTCGTGTTGCCCATGCTTGTATGTGGCTCCGGAATAGCCCGCTTCGGCGTGGATGGGGTCCAACGTCAAATACAATACAATACAACGCCATCTATTGAGTGATTCGGTAAACTACTCATCCGTTCTATTATTGGTAATTGTTGTTCAGGTGTTTGAGCTAAGGTAATGCAAATTGGTGACCAATGGTAAGTAAATAATTGTTGTATCCATCTATGATACATTTCAGCATGTTCTCGCGCTTACGAGAGGTCACGATGTGCAGAAATCGCCTCGGTGCGAAATCTTTAAGTCCATGCCATCGATTTTTTTCTCTCGAATTTCTCAATTTTGATGTTTTCATCGTGATCAGCGTCCCAAAATGCATCGGATAGAGGTGAGACCTAACATTCGAAGAAGAAAAAACGGAAACCGGACCACCCTAGCGGGTAGCCACAGGCCTGAAAAGTGGCATCTCTAGTTCCTGTCATTGCATAATATACCACCATGCACTAATTTCAAACTCAGATTTGGCTAGTTTTAGTGTCTGTGTCAAGGTTTTATGTGCTTGTTGATGATTGCTGACAAGACACATGTAAATGAACCTACTAATGCCTTTCTTCATTTATGTTATAGCGCTTCAAATGTGTATGCAAACTTTGAACTATATTGCTACCGGACCGGATTGGACCGGTTCAGCTTTTGATTCATCTGCCTGATTGGATTGGATCAGGATCAGAGACTTACGGATTCGGATCGGACTGGATCAGGATCAGAGGCTTACGGATTCGGATCGGATTGGATATTTTCAAGTGCATCCGTTTCGTACTCTGTTCACAACCATATCCATGTTAAAATATTTTTTTCTCTCTCAAAATTTTCTCAAAATTCTCAAAATTTTGAATGAAAAACCCTCAAAAATCTGAGATAGCAGTTTGATAGCCCGGACTATTGTCAGTAATTTAATTTAAGACAATTGAGTTTATCTCAAACATCGTACCTTTGACAGTGTTTTCCGAGAACCATTATTTTGCAACAAAAGCCGAAGAACATGACGTCACTCTGACGTCATTATCGGTTGACCTATCATAACCTCATATTTTTCCTTTTACCGACATGTGTAACATTGATGTGAGAGAAGGTACTGCAAGTTTGGTGACGATACCAGTGTTCGTTTAGGAGTTATTGCAAAATAACGGGAGGGGGTAGGCAAAAAATAGCCCTCCCCCCCCAGTAACTCGCGGGTTAACAAACTAAAACAAATCGCAGGCGTATGAACGGGGGCGGGGATATTCACCCACTATTTGATCATAATTATTGATACAATCTTTATTTTGGTATAATAAGGAAAATTTTGGGCAGTAAAAGGTAGCTCAAGACGAGAGGAGCTAAAATATATATGCAAATACATTTTGCATAGGGGGTTAGGGTTCACTCAAGACGAGATCGAAGTTTCACCCCACACTTTTCATGACGTTCCTAAGATTCTGAAACAAATATGAAATAAGCCGTCCAAGTTACTTAGGGCTTCTTTCAAATCATGTCTGAACGTAAGCCAATTTACGGCCGATTTCAGGCGTTTGGGTGTGCCCCTTTGGTCTCCGGCGGTGTCAAAATCTAAACTCTTTAGTTCGGAAATTATATAAAAGGCTATGCTTTCAATAATAACTCTACTATATACAGATTAGTCACAGTTCTCTATGCAAAGAAAACCGGAAGCCTTTAACCCGCAACTTACTGGGGAGAGGGGCTATTTTTTGCTTCCTCGTTATTTTGCAATAACTTCTAAACTAACGCCAGTATCGTCACTAATCTTGCAATCTTGCTTCTCTCACATCAATTCTACACATGTTGGCTGAAGGAAAAAGTTGAGGTTATGATAGCTCAACAGGAAATGACGTCAGAGTGACGTCATGTTCTTCGGTTTGTGTTGCAAAATAATGGTTTCTGGAAAACGCTGTCAAAGATGCAATGTTTGAGACAAATTGAGTTTTCTTAGATTAAATTACTGCCAATAGACCGCTCTATCAAACTGCAATCTCGGATTTTTTTAAAGTTTTGTATTCAAAATTGTGAGAAATCCAAATACAATTTTTGTTTACACAATTTAAAAAAAAAAACAGAATTATCCCAAAACTGGATTATATGTTATTGAGAGGTGTTCGGTGAATATGTGTCTCAAATTTGAAGTCGATATCTTCAAAAATGACTGACCTATGACCTTTAACCCTCGCCCAGGTTGGGGGTGGATGCCACCCCCCTCGGTTTTTATGGAATTCGCGTAGTTTCTAATCGATTACAATGAAACTTTCAGGACCTTACTGTTGCAAAATTTGACACAGAATCTGACAAATTTGATTTTCTAACCCACATGACCCGTGACCTATGACCTGTTTCTCAAGGTCATGTCAGGCGCAACTGGCGTCCCGCAGATCGATGCTTGTAACTTGTGCAGTTTCGGAGTGTGTGTTGTTCAGGAGCATATGCAAAGGTGTTTCCAGGTGACAGTTGTGGTTTCCACTGAGATTGTGACCTTGATTGACCTTTTCAGAGTTCAACTGAGGTCATTGACCTCCGATGACCCATTATTACTTTTTTGGGCTTCTGGCGGTTTCTAGGACAATTTGTGACGCTGATTTCAAATTTGGGATACATTTTAGATAATTATATGTTCCACTGGGGTCATGCACATCCACAGGTCAACCGAGGTCACTGACCTCAAATGACCTGACATGACCTTTTTGGAATTTGGCCGTTTTTAGGACATTTTGTGACGCTGATTACGAATTTGGCACCTATTAAGCATTATGATATGCTCATTCACGATTCTAGCTCGATAAAATTCAATTTATACGCATTTTCAATTTTTATGACTTTTGGGTCATTGACATGACCTCAGAGGTCACCTAATGACCCAATACCTTAAAATCGGGTATCAGCGGCTTCCTCTCGTCACAAGCAACAGGCTCGTCTCTGCATCGTAGCTCTAACTCAATTAGGGGCGAAACGATAAGGGGGGGGGGTCGTATCACCCTCCTACCCGAACAAGTAGTGATTTTGCCCTACCCGGGCGAGGGTTAAATGACAAAAATCGACCACCTCCCACAGCATTACTATGCATAACAAAATGAATTTCCGTTTTGCTTTTTACCTCTATTTATATGGAAGAAACAATGTTCTAAGGTCATTTTTCGCGTTCTAGACGAAGAACAAACCCATAAACATGTGTTACAACGCCTAATGACCGTAATGTGCAGTTTGACCTCGTGACCTCGGATGACCTTGACCTGACCCAAGGTCATAGGCAGTGTTGAACACATCCGTCGCAACGCGACCGTCGCTTTACCATCCGGGCGCGACGAGAGCCCCATCTATTATAACGTAAGCGACCCGACGCGAGCGCCATCTGTAGAGTTTGTTGAGACCACCAGTTGGGGTGAGAGGCCGGTGGCGGCGCTAGCTGCTTCCTGAACAGCTCTGCGAACTGCGCAGCATTCTTGTGCCGCAGGGACTCGTCTAACATGTTAACTGGGGGGGGGGGGGCACCCCCCCTCCCAGTCACGGCTCCTGTCCCCCCAGTCGAGGAAAACACGGCCACGGGGGGGGGGGGGGGGCAAGTTTGAACAGGTTATAATTGTTGGCGAGATGCACATTTTGACAGTTCTGTCCAAGTTATAGGCCAGGGATCTACTATCCAATTCAGTTGAGGTGGCTTCACCCCCCCCCCCCCCCCCCCCCAACTAAGACAAGGATGTGAGTCAATACCTGAATGCAAAATTATGTGGACAAATTATGTGGAAATTATGTGGATTTCCATGGTACTTTAACCCAATTAGTGTCGGGGGGGGGGGGGGGACATACACGACCCCCTGAGGTTTTTACGCTCCTGTCCCCAAACGTGTAAAGATACGGCCTTGAAACTTTTGACTTTTCCTAACTAACCATTGGGCACATTTTGGAAAAATTTCAAAAACATTTGCTCACCAGGGGCGGCTCCAGACGCGTTTTTTTGGGGGGGTATGTTTGGGTTTTCAGCGTGACTCGGCTTTCAAAGGGAGTCAGTTCCGATTCTCTAACCGTTGTAGATACCGTTTTCTGCACGACTTCTGCACCTTTTCTTACTCCTATTTATAAACATGGTGATTTTTTTTTGCGCATGGGCGCTTTCAGGGACGTATTTTGGGAGGCATTTTGGGTCACTGGTATTTCATCGAAATCTGAAAGATGAGAATGTTGAACTTCAGTGAACCTTCTTAGCTGTTCTTTGAACACCTTGTGTGATATTTTTTTTTTTAATAAAAAAAGGGCTTTCCACAGGCGACTCCAAGAACGGAATTTTTGGGGCAAGTGTATACACACATGGTGCTTAGTAACTCGAAACGTTATTTCGCGGTGGACTATCTCGTGTAATATGATCTGCATGGATCACAATTGTATTGTGTGGCATAAGCGTTTCCAGGGGTGGGACGCAAGCGCATCACCCAAAGTAATGGGCGCCTCCAGGGATGAAATTAGAGGAGTTTTGGAACCATGACTTGTAACTACATAGCAAACTATATCAACTTGAAACAACTTGGTGACCTGTTTGAGTAATGCCTTGCACACGTTTCATATTTTTTTAATTTTTGGATTTCCCAAGGGCGACTCCAGGGACGGATTTTGGGGGCATGTGTTTGACTCCGTTCACACGCATTGTGCTTAGTGCCCCTGAACGTTATTTTGCAGTGGGTAATTTCATGCAATATCATCTGCATGGATCACAATTGTATTTTGGGGCACAGGCGGTCATAGGTATGCAATTAGGGGAAATTGTGGACCCATGGCGTGACACTACATAGCAAAATATATAAATAAGCAAAGATAGAGATAACAAAAGACAAAGCTCAATTCCCCTCCCCCTCACCCCCTGACCACGCCACTGCACAAATACAAAACTACCATAATTTGCATTCTCATGCATATACATATAATTATATGTATCTAAAACAGAAATAAAAGCGGCAAAACATATTATAGTGACATCTGTAGATACCTCCCTTTGGAATTGCCTGAGGACGCCATTGGGTTAATTTCCCCAAACTTTAAATAGGATAATATGTTAGAGCATACAATTAGGTGACGAAATCCAACAACATGACACAATTGCGTCCCAGGGCAAGAATCTAAAAATGCATGTTTTCCACCATTTTTTTTGCTACCCATGATCCGCCCATGGGAGCATTTTGGATATTTATGAATACAGAAATGTAGTCCATGCTCCAAGGAATCGAATACCGCTTTCCCAGATATAATCAGTCCAGCGGCTTTCGAGATACGAAGGGGACCGAATAAGCCCCCCCCCCCGACAGTTTCGTATCTTTTAATCCCGACAGTAATAGGGTTAAGCTATTTTCCTAGCTCAGCCCACGACTTTTCTAGAGAAGCTCCACCCTGTTATATGCCATGCGACCAGCTGCACACACATATACATATATATAGTTATTGTAACTGATTCATGATAGATGGTGTATAATGACAATACTAACTCAAACGATGTTTTATATTATAGGACATAGGTCGCAAAGCTTTCGATAACAAGTATCATGATCATTGCGAGATGCTGAAAATGAAAGAAATCACACATATAGCGGAAACCGAAGCAGGTCAAATATGCCTATTTTTCAATAAAAGCATGCGCATTTTTATATGACATTATCACTGCTAGTTTTGCCAAATTGATTCCATCTTTGAAAGTCGCACAGAGGCTCTTAAAGATAATCACTTTCACAGTTTTCAGCATATGTTTTGGAGCTTAGATGAACTGGAGAAAAGGATGGATTAGTGTTGGACATTACTCCAAAACTTTAAACCAAGTAACATGACTAATGAATGAATATCATGTCATATTCATTTGAACCTTCCTGCAAGTAACACCAATAAAGTGAGAGAAAAAATGCAGGCATTTTTAAACTATGGTGTATATTTCATGTAGGTACAGTGACGTACCCAGGATTCACTCCAGGAGAGGGATTTGTTTTATAAGGGGGGCATAAGGTACCCTCACCAAAAAACCTCACCGGATTTGGCCCACTATATTTATAGAGGGGAATATTTTCAACATTGTTTTCTCCAAAAAAAAATCTCGAAATAAAAATGGAAGAAGGGCCCATTCGGGCCCTATTTCCAAAGGGGCACATACGGCAAAGGGGGCATGTACAGACCTTCAGGGAGGGGGGTAATTGTCCCGTTTGCCCCCCCCCCCCCGATTGGGTACGCCTATGTGTAGGTAAAGATGTCATTTTCAAGCTAAATTTGGAAATTTAGCCACACTGGCCCATTCTGGGTGTCATCTGTTGACACAATTAACCCGCCCTTGACTGGGGGTCTCAGCCGAACGCCATTGTCTGGGGGGGGGGGGGGGGGATCTTCCGAACCGATTATCTCAGCGAGACGCGCAAGGCGACATTCGAAAGCTCTCAATGAAGCACATCTAAAGCAGTCCGCCCCTGTAGCTCAGTTGGGAGAGCGCTGGGCTTCTGACCTCACCCGGTAGTGGCAGCCCGGGTTCGAGTCGCTTCGGCGCTCGCTATTTGCCCCTGACTGGGATGGCCTGTGGCCGGTGGCAGCGGTCGCACTCAAGGTCAGGTGACGTCAGAGGGCGGGGCGGACCGTGTCCAGGTATGTCGGGCACGTAAAACTTTCGCTTCTCAATTCTGCCGGACGTCAGAAATTGCTTGATCGGGTGGTGGGGTCAGGGCCTGCGCAACAAGCTATGCTTAGCGCGGGGCCTGACCTCGGAAATCCATCCATTCAAAAACATTCGGACTAAATTTATTTATTTAAAAAAATCTCGAAAAGAGAGTTTCACATTTAGGTCAAATGTCAGGTCACGGTCAGGTCAAAGGTCAAAATCGATATATTTGAGTGTATGGGACATAGGTACTATCCATTCAAAGCCTTCGATTGTGACCATGATCACCCAAAGTGCTCTCAAAGGTATAATACACATATCGCATGAGCTAAAGTAAGATTGTTGGCAAAAGTTAAGGTCAATGTCAATGTCACAGAAGGTCATCATGTGCAAAATATATACGAAAGTCATGCGACTTATGTTGTATGGGTTATGTTACACGTATACTTCGATAGTGATAGTCATTTTACCACATGACTTCATTTAAGTGAAGTTAGTGTCAAACTCAGGTCAAGGTCAGATCACATAAGGTCAAAATTTGAAATTGATTAATATAAATACAAACGCATGTTTCTGGTCCAGTTTTACCTCAGAAATGCAGCGGTGACGTTCATTTCTTCGCAGCTGGTTATAAATACTTCATTTATAGATACCCACAAAAAACAACGTCAAGAGTTACACATACTTTAGAAGCCATAAGTCCGCCCAAATGGTAATGTTTTAAAGGAATTGCCCATATGTGGTTCTCTAATATTTGACACGGTTTTTAATATCTTCAAAAAATTCGAATTTGTGGGTATTTAAACAAATAGTTTTTTTAGGGCAGAATCTGCCCCTCCCGGATTTTCTCCATAACTTGAAAACTATAATAGATATCGACGTGAAACGTTCCGTACCTTATGTTGCATCCATTATACGTCTTCTCTAACATGTTGATGTCATCAAAATTGGTGAAGTAGTTTGGGAGATAATAACGTTTTAGTGACGTCAGGTCATGCCATTTTTGGTGGAAAAACGACAAATGTTTGAAAAACCGAAGAAAATCGAGTTGTAAAGCAGATTAAAAATACGAAACGTCAAATGAAAGCAAATGGCATTGTCTTCAAAATGGCTATCTAGGATTTCCAAGTTGTTTTTTAGTTTTTTACCTTAAAAAGTGATTTGTTTAGGAAAAATTCCACAAAATCTAAAGTTTTAAAGATATTAAAAAGCGGAATATGTATTGGATAACCAAGTATGAACGATACCCACACTAAATTTCAAAATAAAATCCTTATTTTTGACTGACTTATGGCTCCCAAGTATGATTAACTCATGACGTATTTTGTTATTGCATTCCATGGCTTTAATTACCAGATACAGGCAAATTAATGCCACCACTGTATTTATTAGACACAGCTGGTCTAGAAACATTACTTTTGTATTTATATTAATCAATTTCAAATTTTGGCCTTATGCAACCTGACCTTGACCTGAACTTCACCTAAGCGCCATTATATGGGGTCAGGGTGTAAACATGGTTACTACTATCAAATTATACGTGTAAAATAGTCCATAAAACATGTGTCGCATGACTTTCGCAGACCTTTTACCAATAGTGATATTTTCTGCCCTGCCCTTGACCATTGCTTACAATCTCAATTTCCCTTATGCGGAAGATGTATTATGCCTCTGATATCACTTTGTGTCATAATAGTCGCAATATAAGGCTTTAAACGGAAAGTATGACAAATCAACCCAAATACTTGATTTTGACATTTCACCTGACTGTGACCTGACATGTGACCTTATTTCGAACATTTCACGTATGTTTGACGTGCGTCTCATTGAGAGCTTTCGACTTCCCTTTTGCGCATATCGCTGCGGTTATTGTTTCGGAAGATAACGAGGGGGCAGAATATCCCCCCCCCCATGGGGCGCGTTCGGCTGAATACCCCAGCGGGGCGCGGGACCCTTTTGAAAGTATGGTGGCATGATCGGAAGGTCCGACTGCAGATACGTAGTCGGATACGTATCCGTAGGTTCACATGATTCACAAGATGCACATGATTTTTGTTCTCTCCGGGCTAACTACATGTAGCCCGGAGAAGCAAACAAATATATTGTCGCAACATAGGGAACAGGCCTGGGAAAAGTTACCGTTCTGCCATTCTAATCGGCGACAAATCTATATTCTATACCCATCGGTGGAGTAATCGGTGACAAATCTTAGACAGACAAGTAGGCACCACACCTTTGCAAATGATATCATGATATCATTAAGTAATATCATTAAGTTTTCCAATGGAAAACGCAATTCTAAATAATGTTGTTATTCCAATGCGGAAACCAACTTTCGGTTAATCCTGCAGCTCCAAAATAATCCTGCAGGTAAAAAAACATAAGCAAGCGATACAACGAGTTCGTTTGTTCACGGAACAAAACATGCGCAATAACAGCGATAATGAGCACTGTGCTCAGCCTGGCGGCTGGGAAATGGCACGTGAACGCCACACGCTGTTCAATTACAACGGAGACAGAATGGTAGTGTGGCACCGTTAGGCGCCGATGAGATATGCAGGTACGGAACAGGCTGTCCAGCGGGACGATAGTGATTTGTGTTGCGCAAGATTTGTATGCGGACTGCGGCTCGCAGGGGAGTGACACCGCTATAGCCGCCTCGTTTGAGCCGGAAGCTTGATGTGACGTCACTGGAGGCAGAGTCACGGGATGTCACGGCGCGTTTCACGGCATATCCGGCAATTCACTGGGGCAGAACAGCGGCCCGGGAACAGGGGGAGCGGGGGCGCTTGCCCCCCCCCCCAACATCTTGACCGGGGGAGCGGCGCCCCCCCCCCACTTTGGCGTGGCAGAAATTTCCCTAAAAACGAGCTCTTCTAATTTCCTTCACAGAAAGTTGATAAAATATGAAGCCTCCTCATGTCACTTTCATTTTGTGTATGGTTTTATTTTATAGCATGTCATAAGTATTAGATAGCTTTGCCTTTATAGCAGTATCGTATACCTTTCATTTCCCTCCTTTTCCCTATTCCATTATATACTATGAAATATAATGGAAAACTTCAATTGGGTAAATTTGGTAGCAGTTGTCTGTTTGGCGCGTTGTCGTTAAAATGACGCAATGACGGCAAGAAACATCTGCTGCATTTGGTTTATAAGTTTATCCCACGTCAACGTTACGGATGTGGTCAAACTGGCGTGCGGCCCTCTAGCTGTCCTCTCTGTCTTTGCCGACGGGGCGGCAATTGCGAGCCAGAGTTATTGTAAATGCCGTAGGTTACCGTGATACGGTTGAAGCGGTCGGTGCAGCCCACACTTGTGGGCTTCTTCAATAAAAAGACGTCAGGCGTCAGGTATTTTATCAGACGACAGGCGGGTTCACAAAGGCATACGGTTCATAGTGGGAAACGGGGGGGGGGGGGGCATGACCCCCACTTGTCTTCATAATTTGTGTTTTGTATGTTAACCCGCGCCGTGCCGGGGCGTTTAGACGCCATAATTTGTGTTTTGTATGTTAACCCGCGCCGTGCCGGGACGTTTAGACGCCATAATTTGTGTTTTGTATGTTAACCCGCGCCGTGCCGGGACGTTTAGACGCCATAATGTGTGTTTTGTATGTTAACCCGCGCCGTGCAGGGACGTTTAGACGCCATAATTTGTGTTTTGTATGTTAACCCGCGCCGTGCAGGGACGTTTAGACGCAGAGTGTCGGAGTCGGAGTGCAGCGCTGCCGTTTTTGGCACAGCTGTCTGGGCATCAATTACTCACATTGTGTGAAATTCTTGACCACAGGTTACCTCAGGTCAAGGGTCACCAGGCCAGGTCACGTGACCCCACCTTCAAAAGAAGTTTGCGGTCGAACCACTGGCACAGTTTTTGGCCGATAGGCTTCAAAATTACAGAATTCATAAGGTCATGGGCACCTACAATTCAAATATCTAAGATTCTGTATATACGTGACCTAAGTTCGTCGTATATACACAATCTAAGGTCGTCAATTTCTTGACTTCCCCATTATAAGTCAATAGGGAAATATTAAAATGCTTCCTATTCCGAGGATATGCATGATATCAGTCCAATTCCTTCTGGATCATGTTATCATAGGCTATCCTTGATGATCCAGGTTCAAATTTTTTTTTCAGCGACCCCTACAGGGTCAACCGAAGTCATCTGAGGTCACCAACACTTTGTCCATAACTCTCAATAGAACGAAGATAAAGAAGTGAAACCGGCATCAATGTGTCTGTCTCGTCGAGACACGTGTCCCAATGTGCAACCTGACCTACTTGGGTCACCCCTTGACCTTGACCTGAGGTCAAATTTATAAGTTGACCTACACTGGTCACCATGGATGTGATTTGAAGCGCCTTGACGAGACGAACACGATGCAGTCAAAATCATTGCCTTATCTTTATTAGACAAAAAGTTATTTGCGAACAACTATTTGCCCCCCAAAAATAGCCCTTTTGACCTTTGATGACCTCTGGAGCCTAAACGATTGACCTGAGCTAAACTTTTGTGACACTTAACTGATTGCAAATTTCAAGAGCTTTCGATTTTTCCCGTTTGCTCCTAGCATAGTTCCCGATATATTTGGGGGTTTCTAGAGCGATGTCCTAAAACTGGAAAATCTGACATTTGATGACCTCTGGTGACCTCACTAATGCCCTGAACCAAAAAATGTCCGAAATAGTTTCACAGTGATTTTTTTTAAAGGATCTTTCGAACAGTGTTTTCAGCTTTTGCCTATGTCCCATAGGAGCCGAGTTCGTGTGGGGGGGGGGGGGGGTGGGGTGGGGGGGGGGGGGCGTCAAAACGCCCCCCCCCCCCACCCCCTTGCACGGCGAAGGTGGCGCCGAGCACCAGCACGGCGCGATTAACCCGCGCCTCGCTGGGGTCGGCAGCCGAACGCGCCCCGCTGGGGGGCGGGGAATATTATCCCCCCCCCCTCGTATCTTCCGAACCAATGACTGCAGCGGGACATACAAGACGGCGATCGAAAGGTCTGAAGGAGACGAATATAATGCACACCGAAATTCTTAAAATAAGGTCACATGTCAGGTCACGATCAGATAAAAGGTCAAACTTGAGGTATTTGAGTTTGTGAGCCATACTTTCCATCCAAAGCCTTAGATTGCGACTATTATCGCACAAGGTGCTCTCAAAGGTATAATGCATCTCCCGTATAAGCCGAAAGTGAAATTGTAAGCAAAGGTCAAGGTCAAGGTCCTTTCACAAAAGGTTACAGGTCTACAAAAGCCATGCGACACATGTTGTATGGGTTATTTTACACGTATAATTCGATTGTAGCAGCCATATTCACAACCTGACCCCACAATTGCCCTCAGGCCAAGGTCATGGCACAATAATATTGTAATATACCAACCTTGTATATTACAATATTACAACCCATACCATATTACAACCCATACCAACCTTGTAATAAGGTCAAAATTTGAAATCGATTCATCTAAATACAAAATACATTTTTCTAGACCAAATTTGTCTCATAAATACAGTGGTGGTATTCATTTGTCTGTATATCAATAAAAGCCAAAAAACGGGAATTCAAAAATGACGTCATGAGTTACTTATACTTAGGGAGCCATAATTCAGTCGAACATAAAGCTATTGCTTTGAAATTTATTTTAAGTATCGTCCATACTTCGTTCTCTAACATATATTCCGTTTTTTTTGCAAATGTTTGAAAATGTAGATTTTGAGGGGTTTTTTAACAGATGTTTTCATTTTGGGAGGTCAAAAAACAAACTTTCCAAATTTCGAAGTTGAAAGTTTTTAGCCCTTGCAATTTGCTAGCTTTTAGGGTTTTTCGATTGCATTTTACTTAAAATGTGGTATGTGTACGGCCTGGCAAAGTTTAGCTGATTTTTGTGTCAAACTCGCGTGTAGTGACGTCATTCAAATGTAATTATATTCCAATGCATTACCCTAATCTCAGTGACAGTTAGTGCGAGGACATATAATTCATGCAGCATAAGGTACTGCAAGTTTGGCGTCGCTATCTTATATAGTTTTTAAGTTATTGAGAAAATCCTGTAGAGGGATAAAATTTACCCCCCTAGAGGGCGCAGGTTAATCTTCAATGAGGAAAATGTGAGAACGAGAAGGTGCACCAAGATGAGAAGTGAGAACTCTGCCAAAATATTTCCCACCCAACTTTAAAATCGTTCCCGGGCCCCTGGGGCAGAATCATACAACTAAGTATGTGCTAGGAATTAATGGGCACTGATAATTCACCACGCTCGTCTTCGTGAATCCCTGGCCGTACGAAACAGCTTGCTGTAACTGGCGGCTGACTACGTTTGCTGCGTGAGCGCGGCGCCGACAAAGGAGGCGGCTACCGCCAGTCACATCATCCGGCGGTCAGCCGAGTTCAAGGTTGAATGGCTCGTGTCCTTACCAAATCGGTAGGCTGCCTACTAAGTTTACATACCTTCTGGCTTTCCAGTAAATACTCAATATGTGCAAGTGTTGACATCAGGCTCTTGCTTCGACGTATCGGGTGTTCTTCAGAGGACGTGGCATGGGTGCCAAATAACCTTGGCAGTTGTGGCGCTTGTAAACCCCACTGATTTGTGTATGTGTATGTGCTTAACTTCACTTGTGCTTAACTTCACTTAAACTTGGTTGGTAGGTACAGAAGCGTCACTTTTGTATGCAATTTGGTAATCTTTGACTAAGGTACCTGTCAGTGTGCCGCGCTATGCACAGTATCACTGCAAATCTTTTTCACTCTTCATTTACTCTACTTACATCTCATACTCTCACAGTACTCTTCAGTTACTCCTAACCTACCCATCACTCCAGCTGATGGAACCCCATCTACCCTCCATGTACCCTCCATGTACCCAGCATATACACTAACCGGCCGGTAAACGCAGAGTAAGCTTTGTTCCCTCGACTTACTCTGAAAATACACATACGTTACTCTTGGGATACCCTACTGTTACCCCATACCAACCTTGTTGTTACTCTTTACACGACCTTGATTTACCCGCCACATACTATGTCTTAACGTCAGTTACTTTGTGAATACTCTTGAGCTACTCTGACGGCAAGCAGAAACGTGTTGAAACGTGTCATGCAGACGCTGCATGCTGTGAGCCGTTGTGAACAGTGAATGGTGGGCGGTGGTGCAGTGAGGTACAACATTAGAAGATAATCTACTTAGGAGATAATGACGCTGCATGCTGTGAGCCGTTGTGAACAGTGAATGGTGGGCGGTGGTGCAGTGAGGTACAACATTAGAAGATAATGTACTTAGGAGATAATGACGCTGCATGCTGTGAGCCGTTGTGAACAGTGAATGGTGGGCGGTGGTGCAGTGAGGTACAACATTAGAAGATAATCTACTTAGGAGATAATGACGCTGCATGCTGTGAGCCGTTGTGAACAGTGAATGGTGGACGGTGGTGCAGTGAGGTACAACATTAGCAGATAATCTACTTAGGAGATAATGACGCTGCATGCTGTGAGCCGTTGTGAACAGTGAATGGTGGGCGGTGGTGCAGTGAGGTACAACATTAGCAGATAATGTACTTAGGAGATAATGACGCTGCATGCTGTGAGCCGTTGTGAACAGTGAATGGTGGGCGGTGGTGCAGTGAGGTACAACATTAGAAGATAATCTACTTAGGAGATAATGACGCTGCATGCTGTGAGCCGTTGTGAACAGTGAATGGTGGACGGTGGTGCAGTGAGGTACAACATTAGAAGATAATGTACTTAGGAGATAATGACGCTGCATGCTGTGAGCCGTTGTGAACAGTGAATGGTGGACGGTGGTGCAGTGAGGTACAACATTAGAAGATAATGTACTTAGGAGATAATGACGCTGCATGCTGTGAGCCGTTGTGAACAGTGATTGGTGGACGGTGGTGCAGTGAGGTACAACATTAGAAGATAATGTACTTGTTTCCTTCGGTTTCAAGAACGATATTGCGGCTTGCAAAGTGTTGTGGTGTGAACATTAGTGAACATCATATGTGAACATCAGTGTGAGCATCAGGCTAGTCTTCAGCGCTGGTCACGGAGGAGCCTGAATGGCGCGGCCGCGATTGTGCAAGGAAAGTCGGACTACGAAATCGTCGTGGAAAACATCCAGGTCGCTACCACTGTGCCTCTGGAGAGTGTCATCCTCCTCATCGTCATAGCAGCTTATGTACTCAACCTGATAGTGACTCGCCTGCTCCGAAACCTGCAATACTTTGTCGCAGCTTTTATCATCATGAGCATTCCCGCCGAATTCGGCCATTGAGGCTGTGAAAAAGAACTGCGGGCTGCTCTAGCCGAGGATATGTCAACTGTGGAGGGATCAAGGACTTCTTCGTGCAGCTAAGACGTGACGCATGTCCGTACCGTTATGTGATTGACTTTCTGCTTAGCCATTACGCTGTTCCCGACTGTATCTCCATGCTGTGTCCCAGTTGGCCACCGACATTTTCGCCGTAGCTTCCACCGTATTTATGTTCCGTCGTGCTTAAGTTGTGAAATGTGCATTGTTTTTGCATGCTTTTTGTAAAAATAAACATGTGGCAAAATATGTAATTTTCCTGTAGATATGCTTTCATTGTTAATGCAAGTTTTTAAAAGCTGTATCTTGACAGTTGCACGAGAAGGAGAGAAAGGTATTCGGAGAGTAACCATAGAGTAAATGAAGAGTTTGGAAGGAGACGAACAGAGTATCCATAGAGTAAATGAAGAGTAACCAAAGAGTGTCCACAGAGTGACCAAAGAGTGTCCAAAGAGTAACCAAAGAGTAACCAAAGAGTGTCCAAAGAGTGTCCAAAGAGTAATGTGTGAGTTAATGGAGAGTTTGCAAGGGTTTGCATGTTCGTTAAGAGTATATGCAGAGTAATCTCTGGGTGCAACGAGTTTTTTTGGGTAACTGTAGAGTATTTAATGGGTAAATGGTGAGTATTCAGGAGTTGTCGTTTACCTAACAGTGTGATGTTAGGGTAATCATAGAGTAATTTAAGTGTTTGGGGGTAGTAAATGGCGAGTAAGGAGTCCGAGATGAGTACTTTCAGTGTGACACTAGAGTAACACCATAGTCGGTTTGAGCACGACTCTCTATTTACTCTTGCAGCAGCATAGAGTAAAAAAGGTTTTCAGTGATGACAGCATATGGTAACATCAGAAAAGTAGTGGCATTGTGCACCACAGCAAAATTCCCATATTTCTTCTGACAAAGCCGCTAAACTTAACTTAACCTAACCTTACCTATTAATAATAACAACTTTGTCGGAATAAATTTAGGCATAGTGCACCACAGCAAAATGACTGTATTTCTTCTGACAAAGCTGTTAAACTAAACTTAACCTAACATAGGTAACCTGTTAATATATAAATAACGGCTTCATAAGAATACATCTTGAAATTTTGCTGTAGTGCACAATGCCGCTGCCTTTCTGATGTTACCATATGACACTGTGACATACCGTGCTGCCATACTGTGCATAACATGGCGTACCAACAGGTACCTTAGTCAAACATAACCAACATTTTTTAGTGTGATGAGGGGGGCAGCCAGTTTTTTCCCCACCTGTTTCCCATTTGCATAGGACTAATTATAAAATCCTGCTAATCATGGGGGGGGAGAGGGGGGACCAGACTGGTTATTGATTTGACTCTGCATTGAATCGATTGAAATAGTTCAATACAAATTGCTTGAATTGAATCAAATCAATTCACCACCATATATGTGTATTCATGAATCGTGATTGAATCAAAACCCGAATGGAATAGAATTGAACAATTCTTAACAATTCAAGCGTGCATGGCAAATTGTGCAAATACAATGCAGTCCCAGTGGCTACACTCATTTCTACTGAAATATCATTGCTGTAACAATGTTTTAATGATCATAATTCATATACATATGGCTTTGTAATTTTCCACTTTTATTGATTTGACATATATTCAGCATATATTTAAATGTTGAATCAAACGTGAATCAATTAAAATGTTGTTTTGATTCTTTGAACCAGGAAGAATCAATTCTCAAATTTGTTATTCATGAATCAAAAGGTCATTGAATAATTCAAGTTCCAAAATGAATCATGATTGAATTATTCCCCAAAAGTTGAATCAATAACCAGTCTGGGGGGGGGGGGGCAGAGTGATCCAGTAGGGTCTGGCCTGCAGCTCCCCCTCCAGGCAGGGTCTTAGGATTGCTTTGAAGCCATGGTGCAAGTGGGAAATTCAGCCTAAAAACGAACAATAGAGAGTTGAAAAATCAGCCTAACAAGACCATATGATGCACTCAGCATCGTTTTTGCCAAAACTTGAACTCACCCATCAGGCAAGGTCCTACCAAATGTGTGGAAAAGTTATGCTATATTGGTCAAAGGCAGAATATCTGCTAGTTTAGTGTCTGATGTGTTATATTGAGGTGCTAAAGATGTCTCATTTGTATGATTGTGTCCTCTAAAGTTGCCCATGTATGTGCTGAACTTGAACTTGGTATGTAGGTACAGGAGCATCACCCTTGTGTGTTACCCCTCCTCCCACTCCAACAGGATATTTTTAATCCTGCTAATCTGGGGGATCTGGGGGAGGTGCAAAGTGATTCTGAGGGGCCATCTTATTTTTTTGTTCTTTATTCATTTTGTGCTTTCAACTCCTGTGTTATTGTTGAGTGTTGACAACCTTTGACTAAGGAACATATTTGCATGCTGGTGCACAATATGGCAGCACGTTATGATGTCATAGTACAGTACTATGTGGCGGACAACATAGTGCACCAAGGCAACATTTTAATACCTTATTACCACACATTGACTCCAGTAGTCGTTGCGCCCTAAAACCCCAATCAGCAAACAACAAAACCTATGTCTGCCAGTATCAAATGTTTTGTGTTGGAAAAGTTGACAAAATTGTAGGAAAAAACTGGTGACAAACTTCGGGCTTCAGAATCCCAACGGTGACACACAGCTAGGGTTTCCCAGCCCTGATCGGGAAACTAAGTTGCATACGTGGATCAACAAGGAGCAAAATATTGTGTTACGACAGCTGAGTCGTTCTTATTGGGTCGCGCCAATCCAAGGGGATTATAAAACTTTTGCAGCGTCGGTCACCGATTTTTACGACATTTGGTCTCAAGGTCAAATCGAACCGCCTGTTTCCCAAAATCTGGTCCATTTTGACCTTAAAGATCTCCTTCAAGGTCAAATTCAATGTCAAAGGACGGGGGACACCGTAGCGTCCAAAGTTTGCGTCCGAAATGGTCTCAAACGATGCGCCGTGCCCATTTCCAGGATTACAAGCACTCTTAGAGTTGTTCCCCGTGACCTTCAAGGTAAAATGACGGGAAACGCTGTAGCGCCCAACTTTGGGCGCTAACTTGAAGTTCACGGAGCACAACTCCAAGAATGCTTGTCATTCTGGAAATGGGCACGGGAAATCGTTTGAGACCATTTTTGTCGCGATTGGACGGTAACTTTGGGCGCTTCAGCGCTCCCCGACCTTTGACTCTGAATTTGACATTGAAGGTCACGGGGCTTGACCTTGAAGAACACGGGGCACAACTCTGAACTTTCTTGCCATCTTGGAACTGGGCACAAGGAATCATTTGAGACCAATTTGTCGCGATCGGACGGTAACTTTGGGCGCTACAGCGTTCCCTGTCATTTGATCCTGAATTTGACCTTGAAGGTCACGGGCTCAACTCCAAGCATACTTGTAATCCTGGAAATGGGCACGAGGAATCGTTTGAGACCATTTTTGTCGCGATCAGAAGGTAACTTTGTGCACTACATTTGACCTTGAAGGTCACGGGGCACAATTCTGACAATTATTGTCATCTTGGAACGCTGCACGAGGAATTGTTTGAGACGATTTTGTCGTGATCGGACGGTAACTTTGGGCGCTACAGCGTTCCCCGTCCTTTGACCCCGAATTTGACCTTGAAGGTCACGGGACACAATTCTGAAAATTCTTGTCATCCTGGAAATGGGCACGGGGAATCGTTAATGAATTTGACCTTGAAGGTTACGGGGTACAACTCTGAAAATTATTGTCATCCTGGAACTGGGCACGGGGAAACGTTTGAGACCCTTTTATCGCGATTGGGCGGTAACTATGGGCGCTACAGCGTTATCCGTTTATTGACTCTGAATTTGACATTGAAGGTCACGGGGCTTGATCTTGAAGGTCACAGGGCACAACTCTGATTTTTTTTGTCAGCCTGGAACTGGGCACGAGGAATCGTTTGCGATCATTTTGTCGCGATCGGACGGTAACTTTAGGCGCTACAGTGTTCCCCGTCGTTTGACCTTGAATTTGATCTTAAAGGAGACCAGTAGGTCAAAATAGACCTGATTTTTGAAAGCAGGAGGTTCGATTTGACCTTAGGACCAGATCGCGTACAAATCTGTGACCGACGCTGACAGCGTTTCTGTGGAGACATCATGACCATTGGACATTCATCCAAGCCATTTGTAGGCGCCCCGAGCGTGAAAGGTACAGGTCACTGCAAAAGTAATGGCAGGTACTAGTGACTATTCAGCAAATCGCTTATATCTTCTAAACCGTTTGGAAGAATCGTTCTAAATTTTGTGTGCTGGTCGGTGGCTTTGTCTACCTAAATATGAATCGCTCTTTTTATTTTCCAATCACCCAATTTTCTTCAATTTGCGAACAATCTTCAGAGCCATCTATCGTCTAAGTTCGTAACTGAATTCCTACATACGCCTATGATGCCCCAGCCAGCCATGACCGCACGCGGCCAATCAGCGCTCTCGAATCAGCCGCGCGACTGGGGTTGGTGGAGGTCGGCTGAATGAATGGGGCTCCTGCGTAAAGGCTAGCGTCAGGCAATTTGGTCACGTGGTTTGAACCGTGCGGGCCGGGTCAGCTGGGTCAATGCCCTCTGGGCATGACGCTCGCAGAGGGCCGAGAAGCCGCGAGTTCGGCAGGCCGGGCTGGGCAGGCCGGGCCCGTAGCCTATTTCTATCTCAGGTGAACGCAATTATCGTCATCGTGTGCGTTATTTTAGCGTGCTTTGCTGACTGACAAAAACGGATTGAATAGAATGTTACGATGAACGGACAAGTAATGTAGGAAGTTGATATATTTGTAAAGAGGCATATACGAAAGAACAAATCATAGCAATAATAACGGTGGAAGGGGGGGGGGGGGGCACCGAAGCTCTTGAAGATGTTTCAAAGAACTGTGGAAGCTACTCCAATATTGGACTATAAACCCAGTACTAGGTGAATCAATTTTATCTGTATAAGCATTAAAAGGACACATTCCGATAAAAGTAACGTAGGTATATTTTTAGACGTTTCCGTAAGGCTTTGTATTTGTGGGGTATCCCCGACCGGCGGGTAGCCCTAGACACCTTAAAATGGAATTACAATTTCTTGAAATTTATTTTTGCCTCGCCTCAAACGTTTATTAGATCCGTTTTTGTAACACCTATGCACCTATGGCGGATGGACAATCAATTCGACTTTCAGCTTATTAACTGCAAATCAATTCGGTTTTGAATATCCTCACAAGTGTATAAAAAGTTATGAGTGTTTGAGAAAATGTCAATGTTCATAATAAATGTACACCATTTCCTGAAAATCGTTGAGACATGCCAAAACATAAAACTATTAACATGAGTAGCTCATTGTGCACGAAAGCGGTTTGCTTTTGTCACTCTTTTAAAAAAGAGTGTGCACACCAGAATCTTGCAGCATGGAAAAACAACCAACGAGGTAATATCGACCACAATAACAAGGGTTTAGCTAACCAAATCGATGTCATTTCTATCATCGAACAAATTTATTACCCAAACAATAAGCGACAATCATAGACACGACGATAATACCTTGCAATCATTGCAATCATTGTCGACAGTGCTCACCTTTCTCTGTTAAAGGCCAATTTCCACAAACCTTAAATCTACTTTATTCTCAACATTACCAACCTCATTATAATATGCTTGTTCGATGTTAGATGTTTTGTTTTCTCATATACGTTTTAGTTTACGTGGTATTTCTTATATGATAAATACATTTGAAGAGGCTCTAACTTGAAATATTTGATTTACACCGAAATTGTTCGCTGTGGGGAATGCCCAACTAGCTGGCCGGTATTATCCGATTTCCAAATTTGGGATATCATGGTATAGAACCGTCTTCAGCTCACCATCCTAAAAAAAAGCGTCGATCCACATATCCTGAATACTGCTTTTCACAAATGATTTTTTTTCTCTCTCTTTCTTTTTTTCTCTCTTTCTCTTTCATTTGGGAAACAAATGAGACATTGGTGATGTCATTATATGGGTGGAACAATAAGCAAGGTGAATGGAATGGCATGTAATGTATAATGGAAAAGTTAGTTATTAAATGAAATTAATGTAATTAATTATTCATTACTATTAATTAGTAAATGTATTATTCATATTTCATGTATTATGTACGTTTCAGCACAGAGAGCTGAGGCAGTAATTTTTCCATACTGTCTCAGCCCTCCGTGTTATATAATAATTAAATATATTTATCTTACTTAAAGGAAATATTGACCGTTTGATTTATTTTCTGCACTATTTTATGTTGATCATTTTTGAAAAGTGGTTATTTTATTGATTTGTATTATATACAGACAGAGGCAAAACTATACAAAACTCCGAATGTTGAAAATAAATGAACCACTATGACAATTGTTTTCAAAAATTGAGGGTTGCAAGTTGCAACCACTAACTAGACCGTCGTTGGGTGCATGAGTTAACTGCTAATTTGGATACCATTGTATTAAATATGTGTTGATTGTGAAGGATATTAGGGAATAATAATATAGACAGAGTGCAAGAAGTATTTTCTAAACCATTTTGTCAAAAAGCAATACTAGATTTTGGTGCCAACCGAAATTCGTCACCAAGTACATGATATTTGTTTTGATTGAGGTCGTTAAAAGTGTCGAACGCTTGTCAACTTTAACATAACATATCGTTCGGCATGAATTTGTATACAATGCAATATGTGATTAATTTACAATATATGTTGGTCTCGTCTGTCATTTCAAGTAATAACTTCATTTTTGTGGGAAAATGTAAATATGTATCTCTAAGCTTTCTGGCTACTTCATCATCTCCCCTGCTCTTCTCTGTTCTTCCTCTCCCGCTCTCCCGCTCTCCCGCTCTCTCTCTCTCTCTCTCTCTCTCTCTCTCTCTCTCTCTCTCTCTCTCTCTCTCTCTCT